>BJFM01003031.1:5774-16453 GCA_016586285.1 Arothron firmamentum
TGTGTGTGTGTGTGTGTGTGTGTGTGTGTGTGTGTGTGTGTGTGTGTGTTAGCTGTTGAATGTAGCAGTGGGTGACTCATGGTTGTGATGTGCTAGAGTGCTAGAGTTAACAATAATCATTCGATGGCTGTATGTGTGTGTGTGTTTGTGTGTGTGTGTGTGTGTGTGTGTGTGTGTGTGTGTGTGTGTGTGCGCGCGCGCGTGAAGGCAGCTTCACGTTGCCTTGCAGACATTAACCCTTTGGTGACGCCGTGGACATAATGTCCAACAGGAAAATTCCCCGGTGTCTCTGCTGAACTGGAAGTAACTCATCATGGGGCCAGTGCTGCTTCGCCACTAGTTACATAATTCTTTAGATTGGTTGATATTTCTTGACACAAATATCTGGATAAAATATCATCAAAATGGCAGCGTGCAGTTTTAAATGTGGTGTCATTCAAGTTGCCTTAATTACAGCATTCCTTAAGTGATGGAATCTGTTACTTAAAGTGAAAAAGGTGTAAATCAGAGGAGGTGGTGTTATTAATAATCTGTTATTAGTAATTGTTAATCAGACCACTCAACCCTGCGTTTTCCAAAATGCAGCTGGAAAACATCCTAAAATTGTCTCTGCTAATTTCCACAAAATAAACATTTTTTTTAAACATGCATTTTTGTGAACTGTTGTTGTCATTAAAGTGATGCTGACATACAGCTATTAGAACTTTTCACCCGTTTAGATGTTTTTCCTTTTTAGGTGTGGGATTGGTTAGTTTCCAGTCTTTCTGATAAATCTTCTACCACTATTTCCTCAACAAACAAATAATCTTGTGAACACAGAACATCATCAGCACTTCTCGATACAACCAGTCTGGATGTGAGTTTTGATTCATGAACGTTCCTTCGGGTGGCCAGAAAACAGATGAACACACATTTATGCTAACACCTTCATCAGGAAGAGCTTTGGTCATTAGTAGTAGAAGTTAGCTCCACCGGGTGATTGAGCCCAAACCCTGATCATGTCCATGTGGGATAAAAAGCTGTGCACGTTAAAATGAACAATTTTAAGAGCAGACAGAAATGTCCCATCAGACGGTGTTTGGGTGCAAATGCAGCTCAGCACCAGGGTTGGCCTTCACGTTACCAGATGAAAGGAACGATGAGGCGATTGACAATCTGTGCTGCTTCAGCTTCCAAATGTCAGCGGAACCTTGGAGTGGTGAAGATGGCTCACCGTCAGCTCAGAGCTGAGTTGGCTGAATTACCTTTTCACACCAAGTTGTCCTGAAAGGTTTCTGTTTGGCCAGGAAAAAAGGTGGTAACTGAAACACTGCAAATATCAATGGTATATTTGTTATATCGATAGAAAATTGCTGTCCTATTGCCATCTGCTTGGCCTGAAGGTTGCTGGCTAACATGGCCACCTGCGTCTCTGTCTGCTTACCTCAGAGGAATGGGCGGAGCCTTGCAAACCTGAGCCAACGGGATGCCCTGCAGATCCTTGCTGCCAGTCAGTGTCCCATCACCATGCAAATCAAAAGTCAGAGGATTGCTGATGTTGATGGGGCATCCTGGGAGCCGCTCCCACTTAACCTGCAGCATCTCAACCTGCCCCTTCCAATGATGAAGGCGGGGCTTAACACAACCACCTACCAGGACAGGTAAAGAGACTTTATTCTAGTCAGAGTCGACATTCTGCAGCTTGTTATTAACATATGCGGGAAACCTTATCTTTTCCAGTATATGCTAAAGTCCTACACATCTTGTCTTTTTTTGTGGACACCACTCACAGGCACTACTATAACCACCTTCCCCTGCCACACAACCACTGTGATGGACGGTATGGCTACCTGCCGAGCTCCCCAAGAGACACTATGGACATTGAACCCCAGGTGACACCGAGCAACAGCATTACATCAACATTTAACAAATAAAAAAATGTGAATGCATTTATTTTTCTTTTTGTAACCATCAGGATCCTGAACTAACTAGCCAAAGACCAAACGGACCGAACTGCCTGATGGGGTGTTGCAGCACAAATTTGGAGGAACCAAAGGGCTGTCAGAGCAAGGTAAAAGGAGAAAAAAGAAATATAACAAACACACACACACACACACACACACACACACACACACACACACACACACACACACACACACACACACACACACACACATATACACACATACATACATACATACACACAACATAATAACACAAGTAAGCAGAATTCACCTACAGTTAATTAGATATATTTTATAATTAAATATAAAATATATTTGCCTCTTATGTAATAATTAATGACCAGCTGCCATTTGACTGCATGTAATTTTTAGATATGGACTGTGCAATTCTGTGTAATTCTAGAAATAAGCTTGTTCTTCTTTCATTCACTCCTATCAGAACTTTCCCTTTTCTTTCTACCTGGATTGTATCCACCCTGTTTGGATAAAACATTATTTGTTGTTCTAGCTGAGCATTTAAATTCAAGATTTATCAGTTACATATTGCAGCAATAGTTAGCAATTATCAATTGAGACTGTTAATAAATCAATGTTTTCTTCTACTCACATTTCAAATGAGCCTTGCACTCATCACTCAGTTAACCTGAAGGCCTGCAGAGCAAAGGCGACCCTGAGGCACTGATACTTATGCACTGTATGTCTGTAGGAAATGGAGGATAATGACTTCATGCTGGAGAAGCCGCTGGGCTTCCTTCCATTACACCATGAGTTGGACAGTGGTCTGGGTTGGACTGATGGTTCCCTCCACCAGGGAGACCTCTCAGGGCTGGAAACAGAAGAAGGTGGCATTGAGGACTATAAGCCACATGGGGCCCTTTTACCTGGAGCTTGTAGGGGCTTTGGAGGCGGTGGCTCTCCTTCCTCTGAATCCTACATCTCTTCAGAGCTCAGCGACTCAGGCTTTTACAGTGTGAGCACCGGGGAGTTCAGGCACTTCCAGAGACTATTAGAGAAACGGATGCGGCTGTACAACGCCAGAATACAGCATCAAGGAGAACCTTGTGAGAGAAGGGAGCGGCGCGACAGTTGCCCAAAAAGCCACCGTGAGCTGTTGGAGGCCATTCCTGAGGCACTGACAACACAGCCTCAGTACCAGAGCAGGCAGCTGGCAGTGGAGGAAGGTGTCCTGGAACCGCCGAGCCGTGGGCTTTTCAGGTACTTCAGAACTAGAAGATTCTGTCTGACATTCTCTTCAGCGACACCAGGATGACAATCTAAATTAAGCAGGCTTGGTTGGAGCAAGAAATTGCTATGTTGTCTAACATTTCATCTAACATTATTGAGTTAGAAATTTCCTCCTCTTCAGCATCTATTTCTGTGCTGTCGGTTGACTCGATTGTTCCTGTTTCGCAGGGTTTCATCAGTTCAGTTCCACAAAGCTGATCGTCCTTGTCTGAATCGACACAGCTCCAGCAGCGGAGCCCTGTTCAACCCCTGCCATGCTGCTGTCTCACGGATGGCTGCTCCAGTCCTCTCAACCTGCAGCACCCCCTCAAGCCACCGGAGACCTTTCATACCCATGCAAGGGCACCAAGGATACAATTCAGTGGGAATGCTGAGAAGAAGCCGTACGCTGCACCATCGCCCTCCTCCACAAGAGTACCGGCGCCGAGCCAGCCATCCAGCATCGCCCTCCTACTGTGCAGCAACCCTGCACCACTGCGGAGGTGTCTCACCGTGTAGGGTCCTCCAACTTGCCAGAGATCTGCCAGAGGAAGGTGAGTTAATGCTTGGAGTAATGGCTTCAAACACAGCTGGCCTGGCACAATCAGCCCATCAGCATCCTGCCACGGTAGCACGTATGGCCCACGAGAGATGCCGTGACGACAACCCTAGCAACCAGGAAGCACACCATGACTGGTGGCACTTACAAGAAAGATGTTTGATGCCTCAACCTCTGGTGGCAGAAAGGGACAGAGAGATTGAGAGGAACCTGGAACAGAGGAAGCTGCAAAAGAAGGAAGAGCTGGAGAGAGAGGCAGAGATCCGGGAAGAGATGGACAAGGAGGAACAGGAGGAGCTGCTGCGGAGGAGAGGCAGCCAGCAGCAGCAATTTCCAAATGCGGTCCAATCTTTTCAAATGGGTGACATCAATGACACCTGGCCAAAACCAGCCAACCGTCAGTCCCAGGGTGGAGTTACAGGTAGAGGTCCCTACAGCACCCTGGAGGGTCACACAGGGGCCTGCTCTGCTGCTGGAGCCACTGCAGTGGGAGGACATCTCGATGCATCCTCAAGCTCTAATCCAAGTTCTGGTCTGTTTGATCCAGGCGTCAAGCCCATCTCCTCTTCAAGGTTCTCTAGAAACCAGCTTTTAAGAGACAGAGCTTCTCAACTTGCAAACGAACGCAGTGGGATGAGCACAGACGAGGAAACCAATAATGACATGCTGATGGGTCGATACTGGACTCGAACTGAGCGGAAGGAACAATTCTTCTTGGCCCGTGAGCAGAAGCAGCAGCAGCACCTGCAGGCCAAAGGTGCAACTGCTCGAGATGCCTTCAGCAGGGGCCCCACCCCTGCTGAAGGGGACGGAACCTTTCTTGGTAATATGGATTTAGTGGACAGTAGAGCACACGGAGCGCTTGCAGAGGGAAGGTGCAACATGGCCTTGAAGCTGAGCCAGAGGAAGCTAAGTCGCCTGAGGAACAGGAAGCTGCTTGATGACTGGATAACAGTTGAGGAGTTGCTGACTCATGGGACCAGGCTGGACAACCAGGAGGACATGCTGTGTCCCAGCTCCCTATTGACAGTCACGACTGTCTAACTGCAGTGACACCACATCCACCTGTACCTGTGTGGCTGATTGAATGTGTGTGTGACATTAAGCAAATGAACTTTGAGGTTTTTCTATTTTTCTTTTTCTTTGCGGTTGTGAGGGTCATCCTGTTTTCAGCAGCACAAACGACTGAACATCACACCACATTCTTTATTCATGACAAATCAAACACAATGTGCTGCATCACTTGCTAAGGATTGGCTGTGGGTGTGTATAAGATATGGAAAAAATATGTCCAGAAAAAAAATTGTCCACACACTCCTCCCATGTCCATCATCGCATCCACCCGTTTGCTGTACTCGGCTCACTTCCTGTTCTTCATTGGTCGTATGCCATGCCGTCTTTTCTTTGTGTCGTTATAATTGATTGATCCACATATGAAGCTGAGTCATGTTTCTCACTGTTAGTGGAGAAGGTTGAACTGGACCTCCTCCAACAGCACCATCGCTGACAGCACTCTGCATCACCTCAACCAAGAGCTTTATTTGTGGATGTGTCACCCGTACAACACTCAGGCAAGCCTGTTCATGTCAGTGCATGGACATGTGTCCAAAATGGCCCATATGTCTTACATATTTTATAAAATTACAGAACCGTTCTTTGAGTTCTTTGAATTCCGTCAACCACTAAATTTCTGGGAGCATTTCTGATCTGAGTGGTGTCGCTGGCTGTGTGAGATCATGGCGTTCCCTTACCTTTGGAGGGGCTCTGGAGGCGGCGGCTCTCCCTCCTCTGAATCCTCCGTCTCTCCAGAGCTCAGTGGTTCAGGCGTTAGCAGCGGGAGCACCAGGGAGTTCAGGCACAGCTCAGAAGCAGCACCAGACAACACATCAGACGGTGCAAAGGCTGGCAACTGGGATTTGAGACCAAATCTTGAAGGCTTTATATGGAAACTCAGTTTACAATTGTGTCCTGATTGGATCATAAGATGATGACCACCTTGCTCAGGAACATGAATGTGGATTTGGATTTCAACCTATGCTAAACACTTTATACCATATTTACACACATCCTTCAGTCCAGATGTTTGTGCAGCTGAGTTTGAACATACTGTCACTTCTGAGAATCAAAAACTACAAGTTGTAATACAGATACATAAAAACACAGTTACTGCTCAGTTAGAAGCAACAAACAACTGCAGTACAGTTGTCACCAAAGTCTACAGAGGATATAACATTAGCTTAACTTAGTCAAAGGTATAAATTATTATTCTTATATCACTTTATATTTTGTGATCCATTATAGAAATGAAGATGATAGTATGTCTCCATTTTCTTCCCAGTCCCCAATAATTATGCTATAATAAATTCAGAATACCTTTGGCCTGACAGTGAAGCATTGAATGGACTTCTAGCAAAGCAAAGAGGCAAAGCCAAATATTGCACTGACATGCAGCTAATTTCCCAATTTTTTCGGATTATTCCAGAGAACATTATGATGTGTATGTCTATGACTGTTTTCCGTATAATTTCTGCATGTTAATTTCCACTTTCCTGAGAATTCAAGGGTCTCTGAGTGCAGCGATGACTCAGAACCTTCAGACCTTTAAGTTTCGCAGCATTTCCTATCTATATTCCAGCCAGGTGTCGGAAGACAAAAACTGTCATCTCATGTTTTATTTGACTTTTATTCCCAAAAGGACACTACAAATTCTTGATATTTGGCTGTTTCTTAAATGAACAGACTAAAACTGCATTCCACATTTTTCCTTCTTCCAATTGTTCCTGGTTTTGTGGCTGGGTGTGAACGCAGCACCAGCGTTTCAGAATTCCAGTGTTTTTGGCTTCCTGTTGCTGGTCCTGTTGTCTTTGGCGGGATGTTTACAGATCTACCTACTCCGCTTCTATTGCATCTTTATTGAAATCTGATGGGATGTCGGGACCATTCCAAAGAGGCCCCGGGGCAGGCCTGTCCGGACGGCTGGGGTATTTTCCTAACCAGAGATGAGGCATCTCTTATAAACAGACACAACTCCAGTCAGAAACGTGGACGTTCCAGGACAAACAGGGACAGGCTGAGAATATCTGGAGTCTTCACACTCCAGGCTTGTTTGCTAGAAATATGCAATAATACCTCAAGCTGATTTTTATATACAGTAATTGTGATTTTGTGCTCACTGTCAATTTTCTAGTCAATGATAGTTACTCATTTTAAATTAAACACATGCACATAAGTGAGGAGTCACCTTAAGTACACAGGTAACCATTTCAATTATTGTGAAACTGCAGACTTTTGTTTTCATTTAATATTGTTTCCATTAGTGGGACCTCAAAATAATATTTTGCACATGTTTCTTTTAAAAAAGCTCTACAAATTTATGTAGATGGGACCCGAAAAGACTGTAGATAGATCAACAGTGTGTTGGTGTTTTATTTACGAACCATCATTGTGATTTATGGAGGAAAACATTACGCTTTACTGTCATTGTGTGGGACATATCTCAATATTTTTGTGATGTTACATTTCCCATGTAAAGTAATGATCTTTAAAATCCTTTAAATCATCCCAATTACTTACTTAAGACATTGATTTACCATTTGGGCACAAAATGTGAATATTGTCCTTTTAAACAGTTCAGTCCAATTTTGTTGTTGCTTCTTTCTATTAGGACATTTAAATATTGATTTTGTGAAAAGGGACAGATGAGGATGAAGTTAATGCAAAATGTCTTCCGACAAATACGGCCGATCAAACAAGTCGTAGCAGATTGTAAAAGGCTTTCTGACAGGACAATGCCGATATTGTGTTGGGTTAACATCTGTGTAACGGAGGAAAATACAGCACAGAAAGGAAGAGCTTCAATACACACAATGAAATGTGCATTTATAAACTGTGAACACAATCACTGCAATAGGACCGCTGGGATGTGGACAAAACAAGATAATATCTTCCTCAGTAACAGACGGATCAGGTGATTAGAGTGTCATGGGCATGGTTAGGCTGCACTAGCAAAAGCAAACACAAGCAGCATAAAAAAGAAAAACGTTGGAACTGCCTGGACTGGTTCCACAATGCAAAGAAGAAGAGCAAAGCTGGCAAGAACAGCTGCATTTTAGCGCACCAGCCTCTTGGGTTAAACATGGTTAGCATGGAATCATTTGCTAAACAGAGATTTTGGTAGTTAACTATTGATTGATTGAAATGAATTAATTCCCTGTTGCAGAGAAAACGATCAAACAAAACATCTGTTTCAGAATTATAGTGTGATTTGTATGAATAGGAGTGTGTACTTGTTTACGTGGCAATAATCTCTTCCCACTGATGACGAGCTATTCCCTTAGCATCATTTAAACTTTATTTGATATCACCTGTGTTGTGTTTGCTTGATGATAGCCGCACAATAATTAGCCGTTGACTGTTACAAAACATTAGTTTGTTTTTGTCTTTTTGTATAATACTTGGGCAAATAGACAGGGTCAGAGCTCTTCACTCTCAGAATATTGATGAAAACGCGGACTTTGAAGCTGCTAAATTGATTTACAATCCGTGCTATTGATGTTTGCAGAATGTGACATGTTTTATTGCAATTGTGTGGTTACTTTGTTTTTTATCCTAGGAAGTTTCTCCTTTTGACAGTGTGCTGAGCTAATCAACCCGAGAGATCTGAATCAGTCATCTATCCTCTCTAAAGATGGATGCCTGCAGATCTTTAGAAAAGGCAGAAAAAACCAGGAAGTTATGCAAGAGATAACATATTAATTTAAAAAAAGAAACTTGGAATCAAACAACCAGTCTATTTGCCTCCATTTTGCCGCTGTCTTGGCTGTGACTCAGACAGTGGGAGTGATGATGTTGAAGGGAAAAAACCCTCCTCACTCTCTTTACTTACTTGGCTGACATGACAGAAGAGAAGAAAGAGCTGAAAATAGCATCGCTGTCCCCATGTGATTGAAAGCACACTGGAGCAGGCACACTTGTTGCCGGGGAAGTTTACACTTGATTTAGGCCATCTGACAATCTCTCCATCTAGCCTGCAACGTGACCTTCAGCTCACTGAGCGAGGGTCGTTTTCACCGATTACACCGAGCTGTTTCCTATATGATAACAATGTATATGTGATTTAATAAAGAGCTTTTAATTAGCTATTACAGACCACTGTGTCCTTTCTTCAGTTAGTTCATCAATCAATAGCAATTTATTAACAGAAGAAGAAGAAGAAAAAGAAGAAGAATTCTTAGAGGGGAGGAACATCACTAATTTAATTCAATGCTAATTCTGTTAGGCTACTTCTGCATCCAAGATGGAGTGTCGGTCAGGACACATTAGGAAGGAGGAATGACCAGCATCTTCTTTTCCAGTGCTTTATTCTAATACTTGCATGTTCACAAATTAGTTCTATAAAAAATATATAATAAAACAATACATGATATTACTTCTCACATTTCACTATACATCTACTCCTACCTGTAGACATCAATCTAAACACAAAGACACACAACACTGACTACATGGGCGTGGAAAACGCGCCAATTGTTAGGTCTTCGGGAGGTTTTTAAAGGACCCAAATGCAGACAAGGACAGGTGGTTTAAAGCAAAAATAACCCTTTATTTGGGTGTACAAAAAGTCAACTCAAAACGCTCCAGACGGAGGGTAAAACAGATCAACGCCGAGAGTCCACAAAGTCCATGGACTCCAGGGGAGATTCCTCAACGGAGTGTCCGAATGCCTGAACGTCTACGCTCCTCACAGGGAGAATGTGGCGTCTTGGGGAAGACGGGTACTCAGAGTCAGGTTCCAAGACCCACGGAAAAAGGAGGATTCGCTCGGGCTGCACTCGGGAGGGTAGGCAGGGACACCAGTGTTTTCCACCAGGACAGGAGCACCAGTCAGTGGGACCAAACATGAACAGGGCAAACAAAACAAAACAATCCAGCAGTGAGCACCGGCTGCCAGCATCCTTTAATCAGTACTGATTAGCTAATCAGCTGCAGGTGTGTGCTCACTGCTGGAGTCAGGGGGAACAGCCCCCTCTAGGGGAGAACAAGGGGAACACAAATACACGGGAGGGGGCCAGTGAACCGGACCCTAACACCAATGACCGAGAATCAGTAATGAAATAACACCAGTTCCACACAAAGACACCTTTAGCAGCTGAACAATAACAGGAATCGCTCCGTCTCTCTGGCGAAACAAAGACAGCAGATCCAGCCGTAACACGCATGCGTGCACACCACAGCTGAGCCAAAAACAGGAGGCAACAAAAACGTGATCCAAACGTTGCTCACCTTCGTCATTAGTAGCAGTCAATAACAGTCAATCCTGGTTCACTTCAGAGAGTCGGGGGTGGGGGGGGGGGGGGCAAGGGCTCAGAAGTGACGGTGAGCCCGGGTGAAAAGGTGAGTGGGTGGAGTCCATGTTTCTGATGTGTGGGGGGATCGAATTCCAAAGGTGAGGGGCTGAACAGGTGAAGGAGTGATGACCAAATGAGGAAAGGAGGGCAGGACAGACGAAGAGAGTGGTTGAGGAGGAGGAATGGAGGGATCAAGAAGGGATGTGGGTGTGGAGCAGGTCAGAGATGTAGGGAGGGGCAAGGTGGTGGAGGGCTTTGGAGGTAAGCAGCAGAACCTTGGATACTTCGGTGATGGATGGGTAGCCAGTGCAGTTGGTGGAGGACAGGCGTGATGTGACAGGAGGAGGGGGTTTTAGAGGTGGAGAGGATCCGAGCTGCAGCTTTCGGGACCAGCTGGAGTTTTCAGAGGGTTGTGAGTGGCAGCCTGGAGGAGAGGCAGTTGCAGTAGAGGTCACCAGGGAGTGTATGAGGATCTGGGCTGAGCTGGGTCAAAGGGACGGACGGGGGCGGTTGATAATGTGGAAGTGGAAGTAGGCGGTCCTGGTGACATGGTTGATGTGGGCCTGTAGGGAGAGGGTGGAGTCTATGGTGACAGCCAGGTGCTTG
>BJFM01003033.1:7905-34773 GCA_016586285.1 Arothron firmamentum
GGAGGTGAGAGAGAGAGAGAGAGAGAGAGAGAGAGAAAGAGAGGAGGTGAGGAGGGGGAGGGGGGAGGAGGTGGGAGGAGCCTACCTGCCGAAGGCGTTGATCAGGGCCACGATCTCCTGCCGTGTCAGCTGGAAGCCCTTGGACGGCTTCTGGATCTCCTTCTCAGAGAAGAGGATCTTCAGGGCCGTGCCCAGACCCTGGATCTGCACACACAGCACAAGCAGTGAGTCCAGGACCGGCCCCGGCCCCTGGGGGCCCAGCAGCTGGTCCTGGACCAGCCCCGGCCCCCAGCAGCTGGTCCTGGACCGGCCCCGGCCCCCAGCAGCTGGTCCTGGACCGGCCCCGGCCCCCGGGGGCCCAGCTCACCTGCAGCTTCCCCCACAGACGACACTTGCTGCAGCCCACACAGTCCATGATCCTGGAGATGTTCTTGAAGTGGAGGCGGAACTCCTCCTGAAAGGGTTAGCGTTAGCGTTAGCATTAGGGTCAGCTGAGCTGGACCTCCGCAGGTTCTGACCCGCCTGTAAGCCTGGGCTCACCTTCAGCGTCTTGGCCTCCATCTGGTGCCCAGCGAACATGGACTTCTCATCAAAGTGCATGGGAAAGGCTCTGAAGATCAAAGCAGAGAGTGTGAGTGGAGCTGAAGATCAAAGCAGAGAGCCTGAGTGGAGCTGCTGGTTCCTCCAGGAGCCACGCTGAGGCTCTTACTGGATCTCGCTCAGCAGCTCCAGCAGCAGCTCTTTGGTGGCTCCGTCCTCCCGACTGTTTCCCGTGTAGAGGTCGACCACTGCTCGCTCAAAGTAGGGCACCACCTTGTAGAGCGCCCGCAGCTCGATCAGGAACAGGAAGTAGAGGTTCTTCAGGCGCCGCGTGCCCTCGCCTTTGGTCTCGCCCGTGTCAAAGCGCCGCCTGAACTCCTGCAGGTTGGGACCCCAGACTGAACGTCCCCACCCCTCTGAGGAAGAAGAGCAGAGGGGCGTGAGCGCCCAGAGGAAGGGCGGGACGTCCCACAGGGCCGTACCGTCCAGCAGGTGCTCCGCACACAGGTGGATGTTGATGCTGCTGTGGAGGCCCGAGATGAGCCGGTAGAAGACCCGCTTCTCCAGACACAGACCTGCACACAGGAGGTGGACAGGACAGCTGACACTGTTGCCAGGCAACGCTGGCCGGCTGTCCTCGCTGAGGGTAGAGCAGCGCCCCCTGCTGACCCAAGGCTTTGATGCTAACACAGACGCTTCACGTTACCTTCAAGCCACTTGTAGAAGCTTTCTCCTGCAGGCAGAGAGCAGAGCAGCATCAGCGAGGCTGACAGAGGCAGAGGTCACCTTCACCTGCAACCTGACTCACCGTCGTCGTCTCCTGCAAACACAAACAAACCACCGACCATCAGCACACACAGCCAGAAGCTGCACACCTGGAACAGCTGATCCCCGCTCAGACTCACCTCTGCCTGGAGCCAGAGGGTTCAGGGGACGGTACACCGACCTGGGCCTGCCAGGAGAAAGAGGAGCGGCTCAGGCAAAGCCCCACCTCTCAAATCTGTGTGTGTGTGTGTGTGTGTGTGTCCTCACTTGAAGCAGTTCTCCTCGTAGATGCTGTTCCAGACCCTCCAGGCTGAAGGACCCTTGTAGCCAGTGTAACGTTCAGGATTTAACAGCAGGTCCACGTACTCTGCATCTGGAGAGGTTTCATCTACACACACACACACACACACACACACACCCCAGGGCGGGTCAGGAGGGGGGTGGTTCCAGGGGGGAGGCTCGACAGAGGCAGCGCTCACCATCCAGCTCACAGAAGTGATCCTGGGCGTCGTCGTGTCTCGCCCAGTCAGCAAACGCCTCTTTACTCCGGTTACTGAGGCGACGGGAGCAGAAACGTTGTCTCAGACAGGATGATTTCAACATGTTTTTAAGTTTAAACTAAGGTGTCTCCTGTGGGACCCTGGCAACAGCACGGAGCCTCCAGCAGGGGGCGCTACCAGCCAGCAGCTGGACTTCCAGGAGTTTGTTTCTGCTGTAGAAGGTTTAAAAACCAAAACTAAACCGAGCAAACAGCTGCTCAGAGCGGAGGACCTGTTCCAATCAAAGATCCTCCTGTGCTAAAGGCAGGAAGCCTCTGCTGCAGTGCATTCTGGGTAGCTCACCTCAGCGTGCTGTTGATGGCGCCCAGCTCTTTGGCCTGTTCACACTCTGTCACGTCTGCCATCGAGTTTGCAGCCTGAGAGTACTGAAGACACACACATCAGAGAGGTCAGAGGCCGGACAGCTGTTAGCATCGGCAGCTAACCGCTACCTCACACTCCTCCTGTACTGCTATCTCTGTGAGGACCTTCACAGTTATAACTCAACCCACAACCTGAAAACCAGCCTGAGGTGAGAAGAGCACAGATGGACAAACATTAGGGTGTGTGTGTGTGTGTGTGTGTTCAGCTGCCTCTTTCTCTCTGATTAGCGCTGCTCCTGTGTGGCAGCAGGTTGTCGGTTGTGTTCCAGAGCTAAACAGCAGCGGTTCTGTCCCCTGGTGGACAGTGACTGTAACTGTAACTGTAACTGTAACTGAGCACGGTCACGTCTCTCCACTCCAACGCGTCTTCAGGTATTTGCTTCATAAAGGGGGCGGAGCCAATCTCACCTTGTTGTAGTTGCCAGACTTGATGCCCACCGGGACTTGACTCTGCAAACACACACACACACACACACACACACACACACCAGCTCAGCGCTGTGCCTTCGACACCTGTGTGAGCGTGCAGCGTGGGCGGTGACCTCTGACCTCTGGGCAGGGCTCCACATGGCAGTCTTTGATGGAACAGTGTCCGTCGTCGGGCCAGAAGGGACACGGTCTCTTCAGGATGACCTGGAGAGGCGAGGGAGGGGGTCAGACTGGGAACACTGGTCTGACTGGGGGGCAGAGGAGGGTCTCACCCTGTAGTATCTGAAATAATCCTTCTCCGTCAGCTTCTTGATGCGGGGGTAGATCTTGAAGTTGTTGAAGACGTCGATGCTTTCCACGTCACAGAAGCAGTCGTCCAGCTCTCCTGTCAGCTGAGCAGAGGACAGAATCTGCTCATCATCAAAGGAAGCGGCAGATCTGAGATCAAAGAGCGGAGCTGGAAGCTTTAACAGGAGCTGCCTGGAAGCTTCTCATGCTTGTTCAGCGTTCTGACTGTTGCTCAGACGCTCCAGGCTGATCGCTGAAACGATCCAACAGGTTCCTCCACATTCTGATCCCCGGCAGAGCCGAGACAGCAGAGCGGCTCCACCGAGGAGCCCAGAGCCGCCCCAGCTTCTGCTGGACCAGCAGGGGCCAGCGGGGGCCAGCGGGGCCAGAGGGTTTAAACACAGTTTACTCATCCTTTGGCTCCTGAAAATTAACGCCAATAATCAATGAGGAAGAGAATCAAACCTCCAACGGTGGGAAAGTTGCTGTGAAAGCAGCTAACAATCAGAAAAAGTCCTGAAATCGCTGACACAGACGGAGAGCATCTGGGTGGAGACCTGTCGCCTGACTGTGGAAATACTTGGTTACTCCAGAAGCACCTGTAGCTGCAGGTGAGTTCTCATCACCTGACAGCACCGTGGACAGATGGAAGGACCTGCAGTCCCCAGACAACGCTACCTCAGAGTGCAGCAGAGCCCCGAGCACCAGGACAGGCAGGAGGAGGCCCAGACTTCGCAGCATTCTGCTCCTCTTCACCTCCACCCTCCAGTCCAGCGTCTGAAGCTGAGCTGTCACTAACTGCTAGCTGGACAGGCCGAGGACACGCCCCAAAACAAGCGCCTGTCACACTAAACACGCCCTTTTGACAACGGACCCGCCTTTGTAGTCCACTTCCGGGTATGATACCATTGAATGAGCGGGCTGAATGAGCCCCCAGAAGACTACAACTCCCATCAGAGGGCCTAACCAATCCCAGCTCAACACGCTTTGGTTGCTGGGAATCAAATGTGGACTTTAATTTTCTTTATTTCTCGTCAGGTCTTCTGAATGCTCTCAGAAACAGATGAATAAGTTATAACAAACACACAAGAAAACAAACAGGCGTAACGCAAAAATAACGTGACAAAATTGTACTTTGAACTTCCGCCAACGATCGTCACGGTGTACAAAAAAGTGATGAAAGGATTATGAATACGCTGTGTTACTGCCATAGTCATAATTTAACTTTTTTAAATCATCTTTCAGAATAATAAAAATATAGATTAAATAAATGATAAGACACGTAAAGAGTGAGTTTGTGGCTAGCTGTCGCCAGACATCGTGACGTCGAATTACGATCAAATGCAAGACTTCCTGAATGTTTCGTTTGTTGTTTAAAACTCTTTATTAAACTATTATAGGCGATGAGGGCACGGACCCAAACACGGTGTTGGGCTGACTTACATGGCAGAAGCAGCTCTGGTCCTGGCTGCCCGGAGCTCGGTTCGGATGCTGTTTGAGCTGGGTCTGCGGTTCGACGCTGTGTTGAAACCAGCCCAGAACAAAGTGAGCCACAATCCAGGTTAATAAAACACCGCAGAACGCCGGTGCAGTTATTCTCCACATCACTCGCTGCACTGGAGGAGACAAGAAAACAGGCGAGACACAGGAAGGCTTGTCGGGGCAGCTCAGCCTGCTGCGGCTGCGTTAGCTCCGGGCTAGCTCCGGCTAGCACGGGAAACCAGCGGCTACGCGGAGCACACCGGGCAGACGAGCCGGCAAACACGGAGTTTGAAGACCTCTTGTTGCAGACCGACTCCGTTTACAGAAGCGGTTTCATTGTTTTAAAGCGGACATAACTCCAGAACGTTCTTCTTCTTCTTCTTCTCTCTGTGTTTTCCGGGATCACAACCAGCTTCCGAGTGCATACCGCCACCTACTGTACACCAGCGGTAACAGCGTGTCTGCTCACGAAGCCTGGCTCTGAAACGTTTAAATAATTCCTTCCAAGATCCAACCTTGGTTAACGGACAAATGCATATTTGTTCCATTCAACTTGCAAAATACTTGAGAAGACAACCAACTGAAAATATCACCTGCGCTCATCGTTCTCACGCGTCGGTGCACCTTTTACTTTGAAAGGTCTTTCCTGTTTGAAAGCCCGCCTCGGCCTTTATTTTGAAGGTCGCCCCCGGAAGTGGTGCTGCGGTGACGCAGCGTGGGTGCAGGTGATGCTGAGGACGGAGCATCCTCCGCAGGTCCAGCAGGACCTCCGCCAGATGACGTGATGCTTGAGCCACCTGCCTGTTTTTGCTCTTGAGCCGTGACCTCACCGCAGTGACGTCAGACCCGTCCCGCTGGCCTCGCGCTCCAGCCCGCCGGTGGCGACGTCTCGAGCTCGGCGATGGTGGACCTGTCCGGGAGCGGTGCCGAGGGCGCCGGGCTGGGACGGGGCTCCGCCTGCGACAACAACGCCACGAAAACGAAGAGGTCGAGGACCAGAAGAGGCAAAAGAGGCCGACGGAGAAGAAACAAGAGGAGCAGCCGGAGCAGCGAGACCCCGCCGCCGTATTTCCCTCCGGAGGTAGCGGCTCCAGGATTAAGGAGTAGCCCGCCGAAGCTAGCTAGCTCCGGGCTAACTGCGCTCACAAAAACAGCACTTTAGGCATCAAATTACAGAAATGTGTTCATGGTGGCGACATCTAACCACAGTTCGGTGATAAACCTCTCTTCTTTACATTAATCTGACCTTCAATGCTGTTTTCTTTGTCTTTAATTCAGGCTGAAGAAGGAAACATTGAGTACAAGGTAAGTTTATAAAAGAAGATGTTTTCACCAGCAGGATAACAAGATGGATGGATGACGTGGAGAGAAAACCTCCCATCATTGACATTTATAGGTTAACCTGTTAAATACAAGGACTCACACACAGGTTGATGATATAAGATCATTACAGAAGCAAACTACAGAAAGGAGAACGCCTTTAACGCCTTCTTTCCTGCGTCAGTCGACCAGCCGCTGGAGGCTGGTTTCCAGGCTGGTTCTGAGCTCCTGTTTGACCCGCTGGTTCTGATGGTCTCCGTAGCTGAAGCTGGTGAATCCCACTCAGTACCGCTTTGAGCATCTGGCCACGCAGCTGAAGTGGCGTCTGCAGGAAGGCCGCGGCGAGGCCGTCTACCAGATCGGCGTGGAGGACAACGGGCTGCTGGTGGGTCTGACCGAGGCCGACATGAGGGCCTCGCTCAAAACGCTGAAGAGGATGGCGGAGAAGTAGGTCCCCGTTAATGACAGCAGCGTAGCGCAGAGTTAGGCTTTCTGTTAGCCGACGCTAGCTTGTTTGGTGTTAGCTAAACCCAGCCACCTGGACCGGTACGCTGACCTCTGACCTCTGCTGTCTCCGCCATTAGAGTCGGGGCTGACATCACCCTGCTCAGAGAGCGGGAGGTGGACTACGACTCGGACAGGAACACCCGGAAAATCGCAGAAGTTCTGGTCCGAAAAGTCCCCGATGACCAGCAGGTGAGGGTTGAGGTTTGCTAGCTGGCCGGGGCCGGGGCCGGGGCCGCCCCTCACCTCTGGCTGTGTCCGCGCAGTTCCTGGACCTACGGGTGGCTGTCCTGGGGAACGTGGACTCAGGGAAATCGACCCTCCTGGGTGTCCTGACGCAGGGTGAGCTGGACAACGGGCGAGGGCGCGCACGGCTCAACCTGTTCAGGCATCTGCACGAGATCCAGACGGGCAGAACCTCCAGCATCAGCTTCGAGATCCTGGGCTTCAACAGCAAAGGAGAGGTGAGCTCTCCCTGTCACACACACACTCGCACACACACACACACTCGCCCGTCTTTGACTTGTTTTGGGGGCTGTAATTCCTGTGGTGGCCACAGGGGGGAGCCATCCGCAGGCAGGACTGGTCACCTGTTCTTCTTCTTCTTTGGTGGTGCTTCAGGTGGTCAACTACAGCGAGTCGCGGACGGCGGAGGAGATCTGTGAGAGCTCCTCGAAGATGATCACCTTCATCGATCTGGCCGGACACCACAAGTACCTGAAGACCACCATCTTTGGCCTCACCAGCTACTGCCCCGACTTCGCCATGCTGGTGGTGGGCGCCAACACGGGCATCGGTGAGCAGAACCCTCATCCCGGCCAGACGGCTCGGCTCGTTTCTGGAGAGAGGAACCAAATATTTCCCCCTTCTGCTGTTTTCTTCCAGCCGGGACGACGCGGGAGCACCTGGGCCTGGCCATGGCGCTCAAAGTTCCCATCTTCATCGTGGTCAGTAAAGTGGACCTGTGCTCCAGCGGCACCGTGGAGCGGACCGTCCGGCAGCTGGAGCGGGTCCTGAAGCAGCCGGGCTGCAACAAGGTCCCCATGGTGGTGTCCAACCCCGATGACGCCGTCACAGCCGCGCAGCAGTTCACGCAGTCCACGTGGTGCGTCGCATTTCCCCACCAGCGCCGCCGGGTGCCTTCTGGATTTGAGTTTCTGGAGGTTTTCACACCTTTAAACGCAGTCAACACCTGAAAACACGTAAAGAAGGAGCTTGTGTGTGTGTGTGTGTGTGTGTGTGCAGCATCACTCCGATCTTCACACTGTCCAGTGTCTCTGGAGAGAATCTGGATCTCCTCAAGGTGTTCTTGAACATCCTCCCTCCGCTGAGCAACAGCAAGGAGCAGGAGGACCTGATGCAGCAGCTCACAGAGTTCCAGGTGCACACACACACACACACACACACACACACACACAGATGCATCATGCGTGTGTGTGTTCAGGTGGATGAGATCTTCTCTGTTCCTGACGTTGGCACCGTGGTGGGAGGAACTCTGTACAGGTGAGACCAGCGGCAGGACTTGAGTGTGTGTGACTGCGGCAGTGACTGTGTGTGTGTGTGTGTGTGTGTGTCAGCGGCACGTGCAGGGAGGGCGAGCGGCTGGTGGTGGGACCCACCGACCAGGGACGCTTCCTGCGTCTGAAGGTGGGGAGCATCCAGAGGAACCGCTCGGCCTGCAGGGTTCTGAGGGCCGGCCAGGCCGCCACGCTGGCGCTGGGGACCTTTGACCGCTCGCTGCTGAGGAAGGTGGGCGGTCACATGGGCCTGGTGGGCGGAGTCATCTCTGCGCCATCATTAAACACGAGTAAAAGCGGCTGTGGTAGTTTTTAGGGAGCGAATACGAAGGTGTGGCTCTTCTTCCTGGTTTCTGGTCACATGACGGCGTCTGATTGGCTGTTGCAGGGGATGGTGCTGGTCAGCCCCAGGATGAACCCGACCATCTGCTGCCAGTTTGAAGCCGCCATCGTGCTGCTCTTTCACGCCAAAACCTTCCGCCGGGGCTCCCAGGTCACCGTGCACGTGGGCAACGTGCGACAGACGGCCACGGTGGAGTGCCTCCAGGGGAAGGTCGGGTCAGCCACGCCCACCCTGGACAAACACGCCCTTCTGTGAGTAGCCACGCCCCCAGGGCCCTGACCACGCCCCTCTGACTCTGTGCAGGAGGAGCTGCGCACGGGCGAGCGCGCCGTGGTCCGATTCCGCTTCATCAAGCACCCCGAGTACCTGCGCCTGGGCGCCAAGCTGCTGTTCAGGGAGGGCGTGACCAAAGGCATCGGCCACGTGGCCCGTCTGCTGGCCCCGCCCCCTCCCAACCAGAACCACGACCAGAACCTGCAGGAGTGTTAGACAACCCTGGCGTCTTCATCGTCCTCGTCCTCCCAGCACAGACCGGCCCAGGTGGCTGCTGGTGGGGGCGGGGCTCCTGGTGGGGGCGGGGTTCCTGGTGGTCTCCTGGCCTGGACCGGAAGGGAGACGTTGGCATCCTCTGGACCGCTGTGGAACGTGCATGTGCAGAACTGATCCATCCATCACACTCCAACATCTAGTCCACCTCTGGTTGGTGTGAGCTAACCCCTCCGCTGTTGGGAGCAGGTGACCTGCGGTGGGAGGTCACGTGACCTCAAAGAGCTGCTTCTGTGGTGGACGTCTGAGGAAGCGGGCAGAACGAGCATGAAGGCGTCTGCAGGCTGAGGCAGCTGCTGGATCCTGCGTAGCATTTAAATTCACTTCCTGCTCACATGTTGCTGCTGCCTCTGCACTTCCTGTCCCGTGGATCTGTCAGCTGATCAAACTCACCGTTTGGAGTAAATTTACCAGCTTGATGTTTTTGTCCATAAATAAAGGAATGAAAGAAGATGAGTTTCCAGTTATCTGTCAGAGGTGAGGGGGCGGGGCCTGATATCTGTGAGGGGGTGGGGCCTGATAGCTGTCAGAGGTGAGGGGCGGGGCCTGATAGCTGTCAGAGGTGAGGGGCGGGGCCTGATAGCTGTGAGGGGGCGGGGCCTGTCCCAGCTGTCAGCTGAGGCAGCTGACCCTCAGGTTCTGGACTCTCCTGGAGCTGCTGGAGGTTCCTGGAGGTGTGAAGGTCAACCTGCACCAGGACAGCCCATAATAGTCATTAACCAGCTGATCTGCAGCCAAGAAAGGGGGACACCTTCATCCAGACCTTGACCATCATCATCCTCATCCACAGAAAAGACAAAGAAGTCAGAATAACGCTTTTATTAAGAAATTATTCAAATAATCGTTTGTAACAAAAGAGTGAAAAAGTGTTTTTGGTTTAACAACAAACGTTTAAAAAGAAGAAGAAAAGTGAGAACAGAAACTTCATCAAATTTACATGAAAATAAATAAAAGCTGAAGAAAGAGACTCCGCCCACCAGTGAATGAAGCAATGAAACCTGTTTGAGCTGACCCCGACGGTGACCTCTGTGACCTCTGAGGACCAGAGCTCCTGAAGAAGAAGAGCTTCTCTGTGACCTTCTGGGCAGGACGTCCTTCAGCCGTCCGTCACGCCAGGCTCCTCTGGCGGGCTTTGATCCGCAGGTACAGCTGCAAACCAGAGTCTGCTTCAGACAAACCAGCAGGGCAACACCGCGGCTAACCTGCTAACCACCTGCTAACCACCTGACAACCACCTGCTAACCACCTGACAACCACCTGACAACCACCTGCTAACCACCTGATAACCACCTGCTAATGGGTGCTAACCATGTGCTAATGGATGCTAACCATGTGCTAATGGATGCTAACCATGTGCTAATGGATGCTAACCATGTGCTAATGGCTGCTAACCATGTGCTAATGGCTGCTAACCATATGCTAATGGGTGCTAACCACATGCTAATGGGTGCTAACCACATGCTAACCGCGTGCTGCGGTCGGTCGCTCACCCCCAGCAGGTTCCTGGGAATGTAGCCTTCGTGGTCTCCACATCGCGCCCACCACCACTCCTTCTCCACCTCATCTTCTCGTCGCAGCACCGTCAGGCAGTCGCCCTCGCTGAAGCCCAGCTCGTCCTCCTCCTGGGGCTCGTAGTCCCACAAGGCGTAGACCACGCCGCGGTTCATCACACCCATCTTCTCCTGAACACCTGGAGGAGGAGGAACGGGTGAAGAACCTCCAACCCTGGAGCCCGTTGAGGGGCCGGGCTGCTCCACACCTCCCCCTTCCTACCGTAGAGGAACTGGGAACACTGGGCGTAGCCGTCCTCCATCTCCTCACACTTGTCCGCAGCCGTCTGCATGTCGCTGTGCGTGGCGGCGAACACCGCCGCCCCCGCCTCCACCAGGAACCTGCACAGCTGCACGTTGTTGCAGGAGGCGGCGCAGTGCAGCGGCGTCCTGCGGAGAGCAGAGAAGGTCGGAGGAGGCGCTAGCGCGGATGCTAACAGGCGCTAGCGCGGATGCTAACAGGCGCTAGCGCGGATGCTAACAGCAGATTTACCAGCCGTCGCTGTCGGCGGCGTTGGCGTTGACGCCAAACTGGACCAGGAACTTGACGATGTCGGCGTGTCCGGCGCAGACGGCGTTGTGCAGCGCGGTGATGCCCTCGTCGTTGGGCGCGCTGGGGTCGTCCACCTGCAAGACCCAGTCAGAGTCACGTCCAGAACCGGGGCCGACCGCCACCGCCAGGAAGCAGAGTGATTACTGTCACATGATCAAACAGGAAGAGAACCACCGCTCCAGCGGGTCCGTGTGGGTCCAGGGTTCTGGACCAGACCCAGGAGGCCTTGGAGGAACCTGGTCAGGACCAGTGGGCGGGGCCGTAGGAAGCGGCGGTCACTGCTGACCACCCTGATTGGTTAAAGGGAGAGGAGGCTCCGCCCACACGGGGCCGGCTCACCTCGTAGATGACCCGCTGGACCAGGTCGTACTCGCCCTCCAGGGACGCGTCCAGCAGCAGGGCCAGGGGGCTGAACTGGACCCGGGCGCTGCGGTCCGCCGGGCCGGAGCCGGACCTCCGGAGGATGGACCTCCGTCCCTGAGGGGAGCAGCGGAACGCCGTCAGCGTCTGAGGCCACGCCCCCCCGCGCCCGCATCACTCACACACCTCCAGACTCACCGGGGGCGCCGCCACCTGACCCGTGACCTCTGGCGGAGGCGGGGCCACCACGTCATCCCCGCAGGAGGGGTACGGGGGCGGCGGGTAGGGGGGGAAGTCGTCATGGGGGGGCCCGCCTTCCTCCTCCTCCTCCCGGTCCTCCAGGGGGGGCGGCAGGGCGCGGCAGGGGGCGGGGTCAGGGACAGGAGGGCGAGGGGGCAGAGGGGGCGGGGTCACGCCCTCCTCCTCCGCGGCCTGTGTGTCCGTGGCGACGGTCTCCATGGCAGCCAGGGTGGTCTTCTGGTAGAGCAGCTTCTGGAGGGCGGGGCCAGCCGGGCCCTCCGGCTCCGTGATGGAGCTGCGCTTCTTCAGGGGCCGGGGGGCGTGGTGGAGGCGGCGGCGCAGGGCCTCCAGCTCCACCTCGCAGGGGCTGCGGTGGGGGTTGGACAGGAAGGGGAGGAGCTTGGTGGGGCTGAGCGGGCGGGGGCTGGCGTGTTCGGGCCCCGCTTCCTCCCCCGCCTCCACCCCATCAGGACCCCCTGAGGAGGCGTTCCCGTTGGGGGGCGCCCCCCCGCCGGCTGGGAGGACCGGTTTTCCATACACTGTGAGGACACGAGACAAGTGTGAAAGAAGCCCCCCAGTCCTGGGGGGTCGGGACCAGGACGCACCTCTGGGCCGGCGGGGCAGCGTGCCCTGGCCGCTCTTCCCCGGCGCCCCCTGCTGGGTGTACATGGAGTAGATGGAGGAGGCTGCCACGGTCGGGGGCCTGTGCAGGGCGGGGGGGGCGGGCTCGGGCAGCTCGGGGGTGTAGGGCCGCACGGCGGCGGCTGGGGGCTTGTCCTGTTTGGAGGGGAGGGGCAGCGTGGAGCTGTGGCGGGACAGCAGACCCGGCGCCCGGCGCTGGGCCCCCGCACGCGCCTTCCCGGGGAAGGTTCCGGTGCTGTAGGCGGGGGGGTCGGCTGCCGGTGGGGGAGGGGCGGTCACCTCTGTGGAGGCCTGAAGGAGAAAGGTGTGAGTCCCCACAGAACCCTCAGAACCTGAACCTCCCTGCATACCTGCGGGTCCTGGAGCGGGTTCTGGGTCCGGGTCGGGACGGGCGGAGGTCCACCTCCCGGGCCGGGGGCGTGGCCGGGGCCCGACATGCGTGGCAGGGTGGAGGCGTGGCCGGGACACCAGCTGCTGGTGGTTGGCGGGACGAAGCCTGCGGAGATCAAAGCATCAAACGGGCCTCCTGTTGACGGCCTCCACCCGTCAGGACTCACCTGAGGCTGCTGTCTGGGGTCTGGGCGGAGGCTTCAGGGGGCCGTCCTCGCTCAGACCGGGGTCCTGGTCGGAGGACTGGATGTAGGGCCCCACCGCCGCCACCCTGGAGGGGGCGCCACGCGGAGCCCCTCCCACTGAGCCCACCTGGGGACAGGTGCGATGAGCGGAGGCTGGCGGAGGCTGCGGGGGGGCGGGGACACTCACCGGCTGCTGGTCCTGCTGCTGCAGGGCCGCCTTCTTCCTCTGGAGGCGCTGCCGCAGCTCAACGAGCCGCCGCTCCACCGACGCCACCTCCAGGCTCCGCCTGCTCAGGCTGCTGCGCTGCTGCTGCAGGTGGATGCTGCCGTCCTGGTTCGCCCTGCTCTTCAGCTGGGGGGGGTCAGAGGTGGAGCTGGTTAGTGCAGCCGTTAGCGCAGCCGCAGCCGCTAGCAGCAGTTAGCGCAGCCGCTAGCGCAGCCCCACCTGCAGCTCCTGGTACAGACGCTCCAGCTCCGCGGTGGAGCTGCTGTGGTGGTGGTAAAGCGGAGGAGCCTCCAGCCTGCTGCTCCTCAGGGCCTCCAGCTGCGCGCTGAGCTCCTCCACCCTGGACAGCGCCTGCAGCAGCTCCCTCTGCTTCTGCTGGAAGAGCTGGCTCATCTGCTGGACCTCCTCCACTGGGGACAGGGGTGGGGTCAGAGGGGTGGGGTCAGCTCCTCCCTCCACGGCTGCCAGCTCATCAAAGCATCAAAGACTGACCCAGCTTGCTGTTGCTGAGCCGTTTGTGCTCCACCTGGCCCCGCAGCGCCCGCACCCGCCGCAGCTTGGCCTCCTGGTTGTGGGCGTTCTCCTGCAGCAGCCGCAGGCGCTCCTGCTCCGTCACCTCCTGCTGCTCCTGCACCTTCAGCCGCCGCAGCTGCTGCTCCTGCAACAGACAGAGGGTCAGCCCACGCGCCGGCGGGGCGGAGCGGGCGGAGAGGGCGGAGCGTCCGGGGCACCTTGCAGGCCAGGAGCTGCTGCTGGCTGTGGATCTGCTGCTGCTGCCGGGCCGCCAGCTCCTGCAGGCGGGTCAGCGTGAGGCCGAGCGGCGCCGCCTCCACCTGGAACACACGCGTTCACACCGTCACCTCCACCAGCGCTCCAGGCCAACGGCTCCATCGCCGTGGCGACGTCTCACCCCGTTCTCCACGCACGCCTCCGCTGATGCCTCCGCCTGGGTCCTGGTCCTGAGCAGGTCTGCAGCTCTGGCTCCGCCCGGACCAGGAAGCGGGTGCTGCCGCAGGCGGTATCGCACCTCCGCCCTGTGCTGCCCCCACTGCTGCAGCACCTCCATCATCCGCTCCTTCTCCCCGACCATCCGCTCTGTTGGGCGGGAGCAGGAGCGTGAGGTGGCTGTTCCGCACCTCCAACCGGGACCCGCCGGGGCCTCACCTGAGCTCCTCCAGGTCTCGGCCAGGTAGCACCCCCCCTCCCCAGGCTCCCTGCAGAACTCCACCACGTCCCTGCACAGCGTCTCTGGCGTGAGGGGAACCTCGCTGACGTTCTGCTCGTTGTTGCTGCGGTACACGGAGAGGAACATCTGCAGAGACAGCAGACACCTTCAGAGCAGGAGCCCTCTGACCTCTGACCTCTGACTCCACCCGGAGGCTTCAAACCGGGAAATCAGCACATCAAAGGCGACCTTTGAAAGCCTTAAAAATCATTTTTATTCCGTGACTCATCAGACGACCTGTTTTCATCTTCCTGCTAGATTTCAGACACTCGTTTATTTGTGGACCGGCCCATCTGTTCCTCCAGCAGGAGCCCAGAACCCCACCGGGAGGGCGGAGCCAGGGGAGGAGCCGGGAGGGGAGGAGCCAAGAAGAGAGGAGCCAGGAGGGGAGGGGCCAGTCAAGAAGAGACCAGCGGGGAGGAGCCAAGAGTGGACCTGCTCACAGCCCCGTGGGTCCAGTCTCTGTCCCAGTATAACCAGTAAGTGTGTTGTCAAAAAAATCCATCATACTCGCAAAAGAAACGTAACAGATGAATAATTAAAATAAATCCTGTTTACGTGAAAATAAAACCATAAAATCTACATTTAAAATTAAGAAATTATTTATTTATAATCTGTTTAAAGACCAGTTAAACAGATTAATAACTGAAACAGTCCAAACCTGAAAAGGTCAACATAAACATGAGTCTGTGGTGTGCAGAACCTTGATTAAAGTCGCGTGACAGCAGATTTTAATCCCCCCGCACACCCACCACGGCTCACGTCTGGCAAATGTCTGAAACACATCACCAGTTTCCACGGCAGCAGTGATGCCCGAGTGTCTGGACCGTGTGACTGACCACAGGACACACCGCCAACACCAGCAGCCAATCAGCTGCTGTCCTCCACATCCGTCAGCCAATCACACTGATCAAACCGGCCGATCGGGAGGACCACAGAAGGCCGTCTCCAAACTTCAAATATTCAGATCAAAGCGCTGCTTCAGTGATTCAGCACATCCCAGTGTCTCTCAGCTGGTTGCCAGGGTAACCAGGAGGCGGCTGGCGCCCCACAGGTCACGTCCCAAATGTTTTCAGAGTGGACGTCTGGAGCCATATGGACAACAGCATCACGTGACCCACTAATATTGGATTAACACACACACACACACACACGGGCAGACATCCTGCTGTTCAGGAAAAACACAAGCAGGGTCATCCCACTGAACTGTTGTTGACATTTAAATCCAAACATGCTACATGCTACATGCTAGCAAACAACGTAGCTGTTATCAAGTGACCCAACATCAGATCACAACCCTGATTGGCAGCTTTCACATCATGTGATCAGAGCCCTGAACAACTTTCTGCCTGTAGTTCCCACGCGACCTTCAGCTGTGCCTGGTCTCCATAGCAACAGTTACCAGGCAGCAGCAGCAGAGCCTGAAAAAGATGAAGTCTGATGCTGCGAATCCGGAAACAGCAACATGGCAAAACATTGTTGCAGTCTGAAGCACCAGGATGTGAGTGTGAGCAGAAGTTCTGACTTCTCCTCCTCTTCATCGCGCTCCACCCTGATGGCGGCTCAGACATCGATTTAATCAGCTCGGACATCGACCAGAACTCCACTTTAGATCCAAGAAATTCCGTTTAAACAAGCAAATGTTTTGGATCGTTTCATAAATTCAGGTTTTTTGGATCTGATCTCAGAATTTGGACTTTTTAAATGGTTTTGAATGATCTTAAATGAGTTGCAGCTGTTAACCTGTCACGTCTACACGCCGTGCTGCTGTTCTGGTTCCGGTTGGTCGGATCCGGACTGCAAACTCCAGGTTCCACCTGGTCCACAGCGTCATTAATCAGGTCGGTTCGGATGGACCAACCTGTTGTTCGGTCGTGCTGCTCCACTCACCGGCATCATGTCGCTTCTCTTCCCGCTGCCTCCTCTTCAGCAGCTCTCCGTCACAGCGGTGGTTCCGCCCAGCGGCTCCGAACGCTGCGACTGCGGCCACCGCGGACACGAAGCGCCGCCCGGCCCCGATGAGCGCGGTCCCCCCACAGCGTCACCCAGCCACGCCCCCACAGCGGCACCCAGCCACGCCCCCACAGCGTCACTCAGTCACGCCCCCATAGCGTCATCCAGCCACGCCCCCACGGCGTCACTCAGTCACGCCCCCATAGCGTCACCCGGCCACGCCCCCACAGCGTCACTCAGTCACGCCCCCATAGCGTCACCCAGCCACGCCCCCACAGCATCACTCAGCCACGCCCATCCAGACGCTCCCGGCAGCTCCGCCCCCGAAACAGGCGCGCTTCCGCTTTTCACAATAAAACCCGCTATAAACCTAAAGCGCAAAGAACCTTCACGCAAACTTGAGGGTGAAGGTTAACTGAAGGTCAGGAGGTTTCAGATCTTATTTTAAAGGGATAATTTTCCGTTTCAGCTGTTAATGTTGAGCGGGTGACCGTGACAACAAACCGCTGCGGTAACTCTTCCATCCACTGACAACATTACAGCTCCAGTTGGCTTTGATCTCTTTTCATCATTATTGTCAGAAATGGGGTCAAAGCGTGAAGTTCCTCCAACAGGAACAGAAAGGTTCCTGGAACTGCTGAAGACATGGAAGATGACATTCAGACCACAGCCACCAGAGGGCGACAGAGTCCAGCCGATCTGTCACAACTATCCATTCAGCCACCAAATTAGTCTAAAAAGTTGAGCTAATTCCGCCAGTGGACATGGTGTCCCGTCTGGACCATGACTGTCCTGCTGGAGAGCAAGAATAATCTCTTATTCATGTTTTATTTTTGTTATACTTTCATTCTATCGCCCCCTGTTGCCCGTCCAGTTGACGTCACTGTCGATTGCTCTACTGCTCCCCCTACTGACCGAAAATATTCATTATAAAATAACGCGTTCGCATTGCATTATGGGTACAAGAGTCCTGCATCCAGTTCAGGCTGGCAGCTTCATATGTGGAAGCCTTTTTTCCTGTTACCTTTCTCAGCTTAAAAATAGTCTGTTTCTCTATAACTTGAATATATTTAATAAAACATCTGAACAGTCCAGTAAACCAACACAGATGCTTTCATCAACACTGAAACTACAGTCCTGTGCATCCCAAAACTGGAACGTCTCACGGTCACTGAAGGCACAGACAACAGCGCCACCTGCAGTGGGTCGACCCTGAAGGCCTCACGTCTTCTTCCTGCTCTGCTGTTCAGGCAGCTTCCTGCGGTCCTTCATGGCGTTCCTCTTCCTCTTCTTGCTCAGGAAGTTCTCCAGCTTGCCGCTCTTCTTCAACCGCTCGTACTTCTCAGCCAGCTGCAGTTTTTTCTTCTCGGCTGCAGGGTCACAGCGAACGTGTCACGTTCCTCCTGAATGTTTTAACGAACTAGAACGTTCAGGAACAGAGAGGATGGACGTTCTTACAGTTCTTGAGGAAGAACGGCCGAGCGCCCCGTCCAGCTTGCTCCCTCTGCTGCTTCCTGAACTCAAGCTCCCGCTCCCTCTGCTGGTCGTGGTTCTTCTTCGCTCGCTCCTGGTTCTCCTGCAAACACACACACACACACACACACAGGTTGGGTTTTCCATCTCTGGGGGGGGGGTGCTCATTCATCCCAGACTGTGCTGGTACCATCCTCTTCAGGAGGAACTGGAGTTTCTCCTTCCTCCCCTCATTCTTCGTCTTCTTCAGCTGCTTCTGGACCATCTGTGGACAAACAGCTGCTCTTCACAGGTGTCCTGCAGGTGAGCGTCCATGGTTTGGAAACGTCCTTTCTTCCCTCACCTCTTTCTCTCTGTGTTTGATGTCATCGATGAACTTGTAGGTTTTCTCAAAAATCTCCCGTTTGTATTCGCCAGAGAGGTCGTCGAAGCGAGGATCACGGAACACCTGGAGGACAGAAGAGGAGCTGAAGGAGCGAGCGAGCGGCCAGATGCTGGCGTCGGACGTTCCCACTCACTGGCTTCCTGACGGGCACCACCTGACGCAGGAACGGGGCCGGCCTCCTGGTTGAAACCTCCGTTGGCCTGAAACCAGACAGTGATGAGCAGCTGCCGGCAGGTGGGTCGGGCAGAGCGGTGGGCGGAGTTACCTGTTCTTATTCAGGCGCTTCTTCTTCTTCTTCTCCTGGCTTCCTTGTGCTTGCTCGCTGCCGTAGGCGACCTCGTTGAAGACCCTGGTCCCAACTTTGCTCTGCAGCTTCAGGATGTCCTCAAAAGACATGTTGGAGAGCTCTGATTGGAGGACAGAGAGCAGAGAAGGAACCAATCACCTTCGAGCCGACTCTTGATCCACTCAGGTGTTGTGTTGGCTCCTGTTAGCTCAGGCTGCTAACAGGGAAACACACCTTTTTTCATATCTTCTCTTGTCCGGATCTCAGTGGTCCCAACACCACCGTCAGGGCCTTCGTCACCTTCATCCTCATCCTCATCTGAAGCTTCACTGTCTCCATCCTCATCATCATCATCATCATCATCTGAAGCTTCACTGTCTCCATCCTCTT
This sequence comes from Arothron firmamentum, assembly GCA_016586285.1. NCBI lineage: Eukaryota > Metazoa > Chordata > Actinopteri > Tetraodontiformes > Tetraodontidae > Arothron > Arothron firmamentum. Next base: position 26,420 of record BJFM01003033.1, read on the forward strand.
CATCATGATCCTCTTCTTCACCTGATCCCTCGTCCTCTTCGTCACTGTTGAACTCTTCCTCACCTGTGTGACTGCTGTTCCCAGGTTTCCCTCCGTCTCTTCCAGTCAGGAGGCGGAAGTTTGTCTCCACATCAGAACCACCTTCCTCATCGCTGCTGCTGGGGGCCACAGGGATGCTGGGGGCCACAGGGATGCTGGGGGCCACAGGGATGCTGGGGGCCACAGGGATGCTGGTGGACGCCGCCTTCGCCTGCTCAGGACGCCGCTTCTGTCTGCTCTTCATCTCTGGGTTTCTGGGATGGCCTCTGGAACAGCCTGAAATCCAGTAATAACGCAGACACAGGATGAAGAAGATGAAGATGACTCTGGTAACCTTGGTTTTGACTCTGTTAATCTTTGTTTTGACTCTGTTAATCTTGGTTTTGACTCTGGTAACCTTTGTTTTGACTCTGGTAACCTTTGTTTTTCTGCTCTTGTTGGCTGGTAAACATGTGGAAACAGAGTCCAACCTTTCTCGTTTCGGTTTTAAATCAGTCACATTAAAGAACAGAGCCTGCAGCTCGTCCTTGATCCATCTACACAACTTTACCGTCCAAACTCACGGACTAATGTTCTGAATGTAAATAAACAGTATATCGCCGTATGTTTTAGGATAAATAGACTAATCCTGGCTTCCGGGTAGAAACTTATACATGTTTGCGCCGAAATACAGGTTGTATCTTCATAGTTATGGACACTTCAGGAACAAATAAACTAAATCTAAGCATTTAATACCTTTTGTTTAATACTTGGTGTTTAATACCTGGAGTTTAATACCTTTTGTTTAATACCTGGAGTTGAGTGGAAGCTTGTTGTGAGGAGCTCCATCACCCACGTGAGTCCTCACGATGGCGCTACTTCCTGTTTCAAACTAAAGGTTCGACTCATGCGCCGGACAACGAGATTAAGAAAGAAAATGTATGTTTTTGCTGATATCGGTGTGTTTGATATCTGCATTAATTTACAGATTGTTTTTAGACCTCTGTGGACGTTATATCCCGCGCAGTAAAATGGTTAAACACTTATTTTGTAGGTGTGTGATTCTGATATCCGTCTTCACCGGAAGTACCAACGCATGGTTCCAGACATGGCGGCGCGCCCTCTGCTGGTCACACTGGGAACAGCAGCTCATGAGGGTTCACGTCTACCTGCTGACTCACCTGCGCGCGACCAATATTTGATAAAAAACGACAGGTGGACACACTTAAAGAAAATGAATGTTGAATGTGAATAAAGAAAGAACCCTGGACAGTTAGTTTAAAGTGTCTTTAATTGTCCAGAGGCACAGAGGTCATTTACTCACAAAAACCTCCTAAACTGAATGCTCAAGCACTCAAATATTAGAGGATAAAATATTAGAGCAGTTATACTTATGTTAACGTGAGATCAGTGTTTTCAAAGGTGGCGTGGACAGGTCAGGTGATATCAGCTCTACCTTTACACTTCACATATTTGTCTTCTTTAGGAAAAAGTCTGGATTTTTTAGGAGCTTCAGTCCTTCCTGAAATCCATTTTAATCTCAGCGTCTTTTTTCCCCCAAGAAATGAAAAAAGGAAAAGAAAGATGAGGTTCAAATGAGCCGTGACTTTAGATTTCCACAGAAACACCAAAAAGCCTGTAAATCAGTTTATCTATGAATCATCATTAAAACAGATGAAGAACACACTGATTGGTCAGTGTCAGGCCAGGACACAGGCGAGCGGCTCTGGGACAGGTGAGCAGCTCTGGGACACAGGTGAGCGGCTCTGGGACACAGGCGAGCGGCTCTGGGACACAGGTGAGCGGCTCTGGGACACAGGTGAGCGGCTCTGGGACACAGGTGAGCGGCTCTGGGACACAGGTGAGCGGCTCTGGCCTCACTCCTCGTCAGTCCCTGTTTTCTCTGCAGCGTTGCGTTTCAGCGCTGCCTCTGATTGCGCCACGTTCCTCATGGCTCTCTGCATCAGCCAGGTGCTCAGGTGGATGGTGACAAATGCCCCGCCTGCCGCCCACAGCCAGTTCCTCCTGAGCCAGCTCTGAGGCTTCATCCTGCGCCTCTGCAGAACAAGGAGAGGCTCAGCCAGGTAACACGCTCAGAGACAAGTTCCAGCGTTCCAAGACCCAGTCAGAGCATCCATCAGAAAGAAAGACTGGATATACGGGGACACACTGACAGGCACCTGGAAAAGGGGCGGGGTTTTCCTGCGGCACACCTGCTTGGCTCAGCGGCTCTTGGCGGTGGGAGGAGCTGTGGAAGGTGAGACGAAGGTGACGATGCCCGGCTGTGGGACCAGCTCCTCTTTGGTTTTGTTAAACAGCGGGTTTGCTTTCAGCTGGTACCAACCCAGGTGGATCAGGCCCAGACTTGATCCCATCACAATCAACACTTTATAGTTCTTCCAGACGTCCCTCAGGCTCATGACGAAGGTCCCGGCAGGCCTCAGACGACCATTCCCTGTAGAAGAGCAGGTCAGAGAAACATGGTTGCCATGGAAACAGAAACAACGCAAAAGGATTGTGGACAGTTGTGATTTAAAATGCAATTCCTGAGTCTCGTCCTCGAAGAAAAGTTCTGACTTTAGCACAGAATTAAAAATCAGGATTATTAATCGAACCTGATAATTGTGTGTTCAGTGTTCATTCATTAATTAGTACTTTGAATAACCATTTCATACATTCGTAATTAATAAAGACCTGTATAAATTGATTAACTGCTGGTTGTCTGGTTCCTTTCGATTTTTAATCTAATGCTACATTAATAAACTGTAAAAGTTTAATAACCGCGGTGACCCGTTGCTAACATGTTAGCTCTGTAGCGTGAAGCTAGCAGCGCTAAGGTGAACCGTACTTTCATCCATCCATCTATACATTCATCCATCTATATGTCCATTTAACAATAAAAAAAATATCAGATGACGGCTTGAATTTACCTGTGATAAAAGGCTTATTATTGTATCACCTTCAAACAGCAACTGCTGCTCCTGCGGCGGCCATGACGGTGTCAGGACCCACAGACGGGTTTCCCCAACAACTGCCTGATCGAATTCATTTAAGAAATTCCGAAAAAAAAGTTGAAACATAAAGAATACATTCTTCCTTTATTTAAATATCTATAGAATTCAAATGATATTCTCTTTTTAAAAGTTGATACCTGTGAATAAACTGTGAATAAACGCTAAACTCTGGAAGTTTTACAGTCAGGCAACTTTAAGAGAATACTGGATTTTCTCGGAATACCTGTACATTTAATGTAAATAGTCATGTTTTTTTTAATTATATGTATGTGGCTCTGAGACTGCTGGATCTGTTTATTCCACATTTAACTCACGTCACTGATTTCTAAACAATATTGTTTTTAACATTACATGGACATGTGGCACCATTTCCAAGAAACAAGAATAAAAACCTATAAACTAATACAAAACAAAGATTTTCTCATGTATTTATAATTTTGGATCAGGGTTCCTGCGATGCTGAAACTCAACGTCTGAAGCAAGGGTCATTTTCTACAGCTGATACAGGATCTGCTTCTTCAAGAAACCAGAACTAAAAACACATCAGACATGTTTTTGTTTGGCTTCCCATCAGAGGAAGACAGAAGTGCTGCTGGTGCAGAGGAAGAGACAGACAGGACATCCTCATTCAGCTTCAGTTAACAGAAACATGTCACAGGTAAACACACGCAGCTTCATGTGATGATGCTGTAAACTCATCTTCAGGTGGATCTGAATGAAAATGAACCTGAAGATCCTTTTATCCAGTTAAAGTCTTTCTACAGCATCAAACCTGCTCGATGAGGAACGTACGACTCAGGAGTTGCTGCTGCATCGCTGCTGACTGTTCCTCACACGCTCTGCAGCACGCCGGGACGTCCTCGCAGAGCTACGACCTCTTTGACCTTTGTGTGCTGCCTGCTGATTGGCCGGTTTGAAACCTTTCCCACAGGTGCTGCACACATCTGGTTCCACCTCTCAGGTGTTTCTGTCACTGATTGAAAGGCGTCCCCACCTGTGCTCCGGGTCCTCAGTTCTGACCGTTGACTGGGAGCAGGTCCCAGTTGGGTCAGACAGAACCAGTAGTTAGCCTGGTGATAGCAGCACTTTGATGGTTTTTACTCTAAACTGGAGTCAAGAACAAGTTCTTCTTCCCGTTTGAGGCAGAGTTCCTGCTCTTCCTCTTTAGTCTCTGCAGGTTCCTGCTAAAGCTATAAAATAAATAGTTTATTGATCAGGTTTAACCAACAGTTTGGTCACAGTCAACGTTAGCATGTTAGCTGGCGATAACCAACCTTCATAATACATAAATCAAGGAAATGATTCAAAATCTGTGATGCTAGAAAGTGTGGAAACATTCATGAAGGCAAGGACAGCTCTTCCCAAACACCTTTAATCATCTGGAAACAGATTCTGTGGTGAACATTCCTAGAATGTGACTCTTACAAGTTACATTCTAAATGAGCGTGAACAGATTTGTGCTGCCGTGTGCAGCCAAAGTCACCTGTGGACTCCAGCACACCTGAAGCAGTCCGACTCGTCACCGCCGGCTCAAGGTTTAATGGATCCAGTTTATTTAAAAACCCAACAGTGAATATTCAATAAATACAGCTTTTCTATTTACAGAAGAGGACTGGGCGTCAGTAAAATCCAAACATCTCCTGCGAGGCGTAGGTCATGTAGAGGAAGCCGTCGTCGTCCTGGTGGTCCTTGTAGACCTGGGCCATGGTGAGCGACATGCTGGCGAGGCCGCCGCGGTCGATGAGCAGGTAGAAGGCCTGCGTGGGCAGCAGGGCCATCCTGTTCCTGCAAGACGCCCCACAGGCGTTAACGCAGGGCCTCACGCTGGCGCGCAACAACGGGAGGAATTCACGTGTTCACAATCAGGCCAAAATCAAGTTAACCGTGTTGTCATGGAAACCAGAAATGCAAGAATTTCCCCTTCAGATGAGGAAGCAGCTTTAAAAGCATCAGAAATAGATATTTAGCTCCATTTGGCCTGAGGAAAGTTAAATATGAGCAACATTTTCCTGGAAAAAATGTAAATTAAAAGTACGAAGCAGAAATTAAACACTGATTTTAAAAGACAGGCTGAGAACAACTTGTTCCATGAATGTCTGCTCATCTGCTTCTCCCCGGGAACCTTCTCAGAGTTCCAGGATTCCGGTCGGTCCGACAGGTGAGTTTACCTGATGATGGTGACGAACTGCGTCATGGTGAGCTCGTGCGGCACCAGGAACTTGGTTTTGTCCAGCGGGGGGAGATATTTCTCCCTGTCGTAGCGCTCGATGATGACCTGCGGGCGACAGGAGCGGGTCAGAGCGGGTCAGAGCGGGTCAGAGCGGCCGGTACCGGCTCCCCGCTGGCGCCGCTCACCTACCGGGATCTTGTTGGGGAACTTCGAGCGGATTCCCGCTACCTCCTGCTTCCTGGTAGCTGGATGAAGAACAAGAAGATCACATGAGGACCTGCCGCTAACGTTACTGAGGTTCCAGGGAAGCAGAAACCTTTACCGAAGTTCTTGCGCTGCTTGAAGGGCCTGCTGGGCTGCGGAGGCATGGCGGCTGGACGGCGGCTGGACGGCGGCTCCGCGCCTGCAGCCGTTAAATACGGCCGGCTGCGCCGCATCAGCTGATTAGCACGTGGCCGCCGGCGCAGCGGGGGTCCTCGGCGGGGCTCATCACTGTCAAACGGGTGGAGGGCCCCGGAGCTGCGGCCCCACAGACGCCGATGCTCCGACCTCTGACCCCTTATTATGAAGCAGACCCTAAAATAGGTGGGAGGTGAGAGGAGGGGACAACTGGACACCGAGGACACAGGTGTGTAAAGTACACCACCAAGAGCAGGAGAAACACAGGAAATACGTTTCCTTCAAAATAAAGGTGTGAACAGAAGCCCTGGATGCCGGAGAGGAAAATGGTTCTGTACGTTTGAAACACCAGCGAGATTAAAACACATCACTTTTAATGTAAACCCTCTTTTAAATCCTTATTTTACAGTAAATCGTGTTGTTCTCTGGTGGAACTCAGATCAGAACCGAATGTTTTTGACGCTCATCGCTTTATTCTGAAAAGCCCAGGCGGAAGTGCTGCCGGTGTCTTCATGCTGGAGCTTTGCTCCATCCTCCATCCTCCTCCAGCAGGACCTGAGCTGTCCAGACGGCTGTGGATGGACCCCAGTGACCCCCCCAGCACCTCCTCCTGAAGGGGCCACAGCAGCGGACCGAGCCGGAACCAGGCTGCCTCGGTCCGGCCATGGACGAGCAGGCGGCCCCCGGGGTCTTCTTCAACAGCGGCGGGGGGAACCTGAGGGCTCCGCAGGCTGCTGCAGAGGCGGCCAGGGCTCAGTACAACATCCCCGGGATCCTCCACTTCCTCCGGCACGAGTGGGCCCGCTTCGAGGTGGAGCGGGCGCAGTGGGAGGTGGAGCGGGCCGAGCTGCAGGTAGGCAGCCGCGCGCACTGCTCCCATGCTCGGACAGCGCTGGGTCCTGTTCCAGCTGGGACCGGCGTCCGGTGCCTCGCTGGGCTGTTTGGGTGCGTGTGTGTGTGTGTGTGTGTGTGTGTGTGTGTGTGTGTGTGTGTGTGTGTGTGTGTGTGTGTGTGTGTGCAGCAGCGCGCGCTCCTGCCAACATCTGGACTCGGGCAGGCTGGCGGCTCTTCTTCGTGGCGCATTTCTGTGGAGGACCGAGATGACGCACTTTCCCCTGGAAGGTTCACTTTTGCGGGAGCGACCACTGATTTGTGGGCTCAGGTGAAGCCGTGAAGGTTAAATCCATCAATCAGCTGTTCATGTCGATCAGGATGACAGACAATTACATCATATTTGGGTTAGGGATGGTGCCTGCGCTGCCGACGTCCCTTTGACACCCATTATCGGACACGGACGCGCTTGCGCGTCATTCTCTCATGATCTGGTGTCATCAAAGATCTTGACTTGACCGTGTCTTCAGGCTTCACTTCTGACCTCTAACAGCTGGATGTTGGCAGCGGAGCCCCGAGGCTCAGCTGTTGGTGCTGGAATGTGTGGCGGCTCTGTCCGGAAAAGGGCGCATAGCTGGTGCTTCCCGTCTGTGCTTGATCGAGTTGAGTCACGAAGAGATGAGCTGGAACTTTGCGCACACGCGCGCACACGCACGCACGCACCGAAATAGAGATGGAGGTTTTTGAATAGCAAGCAACATTAATATTAATGAAATACTGATTTATAATAAATAGAAATCCAAACCTTTTATAGAAACGTTTTAAAAACAATCAGAAAGTCTTTAATAGAACAGACCTGTCAGGAGGCCGCTCGTGCACGTTCTCACCTGCACAGGTGACGAAGACGGTAGACTGTTACCATGGTGACAAACAGGAAGTCTTGACAGGAAGTAAACAACCAAACCAGCAGAATTTATCTAAAATAAAACACAGCTGCTGTGTGTGTGTGTGTGTGTGTGTGTGTGTGTGTGTGTGTGTGTGTGTGTGTGTGTGTGTGTGTGTGTGTGTGTTCTCAGACTGATCTCAGGTCTGCGGTTCTGATCCACTCACATATTCGACTGTTTGTGTCATCACTTTGTTGTCATGGAAACTCGTGATGACGCAAACGTGAAATCCACCCTTTTTATCTGGTCAGATTTCAGATTTGTGGCTTGAATATTAATTTTTGTGGAAAATAAGTTTGTAACTACTGAAAGGTGTTGGAGGAATGAAACTGTTCTCCGTCCCTGTGGTTCAGTGGACCCGGGTTCCTCAGTCCGGTCCTGCCAGGGCCGCAATCCAGCAGGTTTTCCTTCCCACCAGGTGGACAGCTGATTTTCACCTGGTGGGAAGGAAAACCTGACGTAGATCAATCTTCCATCCTGCCTGTCAGCCTGAGGCAGATCCGGCCCGGGTCTTCCATCCTGCCCGTGTGTGTCTCCAGGCGCAGGTCTCCTTCCTGCAGGGGGAGCGTCGAGGTCAGGAGAACCTGAAGAAAGACCTGGTGAGGAGGATCAAGATGCTGGAGTACTCCCTGAGACAGGAGAGGTGAGACACACACACACACGATTGGATTTGAGCAGGTGAGAGGAGTGTTTCCTTTGATGTGAGAACATCTGAGGGTCACATGGTCACATGGTGGTCCAGAGGAGCTGAAAGTGTGACCGGTGTGCCTCAGGGCTCAGCATCAGGGTCTCTGCTCATTCACAAGGAGAAATATTAACTTTTATCGTCACTGAAGCTTCTTCGTGTGTGTGTGTGTGTGTGTGTGTGTGTGTCCACCCTCAGGGCCAAACACCACAGGCTTAAATATGGGACAGAACTGAACCAGGGTGAGATCCAGCCTCCAAATTATGATTCAGGTAAGACAAGGTGATGGGGGG
>BJFM01003033.1:34855-57016 GCA_016586285.1 Arothron firmamentum
CGTGGATGGATGCTCTCCCTCTCTCTCTCCCCCCTCTCTCTATCTCTCCCTCTCTCTCTCCCCCTCTCTCTATCTCTCCCTCTCTCTCTCCAGATGAAGGGAACAACAGCCCCCCCAGTCCTCTAAACAGCAGCCATCAACTCAGCTGGAAACAAGGACGCCAGCTGCTCAGACAGTGAGTGTACCCACGCTGTGTGTGTGTGTGTGTGTGTGTGTGTGTGTGTGTGTGAATGGGGCTTGTGTGGCGCTCTGGTACAGTCGGTGCGCTGGTACAGCTGGACTCAGGCTGGATTCTCTCCTCCAGAGCTCAGTCTGACAGCATCACTCGTTTCTTCTTCCTCCAGGTTTTCAGGTCAATCTTGGTTTTTTGAAGGCAGCTGAGGCGCGTTTGATTTGTGCACCCTCAGGTACCTGCAGGAGGTGGGCTACGCCGACACCATCCTGGATGTGAAGTCTCAGAGGGTGAGGACGCTGCTCGGCCTGGCGGACAAGCCTTCAGGCAGCATGGTCAACGGCGCCAAGCCCTCCTCGCCCCAGGACGGCGCCCCCCGCACGCCCGACCCCGCCGCAGCCTTCGAGGCGCTGAAGTTCATCCAGCGCGCGGCTGCAGACTTCAGCGACGAGGACGATGAGGACGAGGGCGGAGGCGGGGACAAGAGTGTCCGGGTGAGCTCTGGCCTCGGCGGCGCCCACGGCTGCAGGACTCTTCCTCACTCTTCCTCGTTCCTCTGACAGACGGCGAGGCAGAAGCAGGCGTCCTCGCCCTCGTCCACGTCCTCTGACCTGAGCGAGGACCCGGACACGGAGGACGCCCTGAAGGGCTTCGACTTTCTGGCGAGTCCAGATGAGCTGGACGGAGCGGCGGAGTGGAGGAGCGGCGAGGACGGCGGCGACTGGGGTGAGCGACGTTAGCATAGCCCAGTCCAAGCTAACGCGTCTCAACAGGAACACGATTCACGCTTAGCATAGCTTAGCATAGCTTAGCATAGCTTAGCACAACGACAGGAAGTTTTCTGTTTCAGGTGTTTGCGACCTTGAGCTGAAGGAGAAATGTTGTTCCTCAGACTTACGGGACGCCTCTCCTCCTCTTCTTTCCATCCCTCCGTCCTCCCGGTCTGCAGAGGGGGGGGAGCTGTCCTGGGACGTGGACCAGGGTCTGATAGCCCAGCTGAAGGAGCAGTACAGGAAGGAGCGGAAGGGGAAGAAGGGCGTGAAGAGTGAGTCTTCATCCCCCCTCCTTGTCTGGTCGATTCTGGAGACCCGGGTCCCAACGTGTCCCTTTCAGACAACCGTTAGGGTTTAAGGTTCCGTACCACAAACCCCAGATTGTTAAAGATGTTGCCATGGCAACAACAGCCAGCAGAAACACTGGTGATGGTGGGACACTATGGCCCATCAAGGCTAGTTAGCTTAGCACAGGTTCTGGATGGATCTGGGCTGAGTTGCTCCTCTGTCCTCCTCACAGGACCAAACCGCTCCAACCTGCAGGACATGCTGGCCAACCTGCGGGACACGGAGGACGTCCCCCCGCTGCAGCCCCCCCTCAACCCCCCGTCTCGCTCCCCTGCGTCCAAAGTCAACGATCACGACTTGGGTCGGCCCGACGACGGTAATCTGACAGAGCGGTGCGGGTTTGAAACGGAAACACAGCCGGTGAACGGAGGAGCCTGCAGGACATGGCTGAGGGTTGAAAACTCCAGGGCTCACTCACGAGCCTGCCAGACACAGCTGAGGGTCAAAAAGCCCAGCGCTCAGTCACACAACAGCGGCCCCTGGTGGCAGGTTCAGCACACTGCACCCAGCAGTCAGAGACCCACATCCACAGATCATTGATCACTGATCACTGATCACTGATCACTGATCACTGATCACTGATCACTGATCTGTGATCGGGTGGACAGCATCATTGATCTTCATGTTCTCGGCTGTGTTTTCTGGTGTTTTTTGTTATTCTTTCTTTTAAACATGTCTGCCTGCTGTCTTGAAGAAGCCATGACCTTCCTGCCATCGGCGGGGAAGTCCTTCATCCTGGGCCGAGTGGACGAAGCCGTGTCCAACGAACTGGGACTGGGAGAACTGGCGGGCCTGACGGTCGCCAACGAGGGCGACAACCTCGCCTACGAAGTGAGAGACTGACTAAAAAGACACTTTGAGAGCGGACATGTCCCCCCTCCTGGCAGCGCGTGTAACTGCAGGCTGCGTCCTCAGATCAACAACCAGGACGCTCTGAGGAAAACCTGGAACGCCAAGTTCACCCTGCGGAGCCACTTCGACTCGGTCCGGAACCTGGCCTTCCACCCCGTGGAGCCGGTCCTGGTCACGGCCTCCGAGGACCAGACCATCAAACTGTGGAACCTCCAGAAGACGGCGCCCGCCAAGAAGTGAGAGACGCACGCCAGCGTGGTTCTGCTGCACAGGTCTGATCAGGCCCTACTTCCTGTCTGCAGGTGTGCTGCCCTGGACGTGGAGCCCATCTACACCTTCAGAGCTCACAGGTGAGCCGGTCCAGCTTCAGGAACGTCACGCTAGCTTCGCTACGCTAGCTTCACTACACTACCATTGTCACGCTAGCTTCATTACACTAGCTTCGCTACCCTAGCATTGTTACATTAGCTTCATTACGCTACCTTTGTTACACTAGCTTTGCTACACTAGCTTCGCTATGCTACCTTCATCACACTAGCTTTGCTACATATCACTAGCATTGTATGCTAGTGATATGTAGCAAGCAAGGCTAGCTTCATCATGCTAGCTTCACTATGCTAGTTTCATTACACTGGCTTGGTAATGCTAATCTTGTCACGCCCGCTTCGCTGCGCTAGCATCGCTACGCTAGCTTCATTACACTAGCTTCGCCATGCTAGCTCTGCTACACTAGCTTTGCTAGGCTAGCATCCCTCCACCAGTGTTCTTTGATTTTGCAACAGTTGGCTGAACCTCTTTGATTTTAGCTGAGGTTGACGATTGTGGGCGGTTGCCGTGGCGACGTCATGGCTTTAAACCATGTTCTCTGCAGCGGCGCGGTGCTGTGCGTCACCATGAGCGCCAGCGGGGAGCAGTGCTTCAGCGGGGGGGTGGACGGCACCATTCAGAGCTGGAACACCCCCGAGCCGAACACGGACCCCTACGACTCGTATGGTACGTCCCGCCACGCCCTCCTGATGCTGTCTGAGACGCCTGTCTGACTGCGCTGCTGTGACAGAGCCGTCCGTCCTGCGGGGGGCGCTGTGCGGCCACACAGACTCGGTGTGGGGCGTGGCCTACAGCTCCGCCCACCACCGCCTCCTCTCCTGCTCAGCCGACGGGACGGTCCGGGTGTGGGACGCCGCCGCCACGTCGCCCGCGCTCGCCGTTTTTGACGAGAGCGGAGGTGAGGGGGCGTGGCCACAGCCTTCACATGACCCCAGAGTTTGAACACAAGCAGGAAGTTGATGGCTGCTCTTGCTCTGTGGTGTCCGTCAGAGCTGGGACGCCCCACCTCGGTGGACGCCGTCCGCAGCGAGCCGGCCCACATGGTGGCGGCCTTCAGCGGCGGCCGCGTGGCGCTCTTCAACCTGGAGACGCAGCAGCGCGTCCTGGTGATGGAGGCCGCCGGGCCGCCAGGTGAGCGGTGGTGGGGGGGAGGGGCCAGAGGGGCAGGGGGAGGGGCTAACGTGGCGTCCTTCCTCCGCAGACCAGATCAACAAAGTGCTGAGTCACCCCACGCTGCCCGTCACCATCACGGCCCAGGAGGACCGCCACATCCGCTTCTACGACAACAACACAGGTGCTGGCGGCAGGGGGCGGGGCCTGGGCGCACCTGTCTGCTCTTGTCTAACTGCTGCTGTTGTGTGTTGCGGCTGGAAGGTCAGCTGATCCACGCCATGGTGGCGCACCTGGACGCCGTCACCTGCCTGGCGGTGGACCCCAACGGCCTCTACCTGATGTCAGGAAGTAAGTGCTGTCTGCTTCCCTCTGATTGGTCCAGCTTTCAGCCCCGCCTTTCCTGCCTTCTGATTGGTCCAGCTTTCAGCCCCGCCTTTCCTGCCTTCTGATTGGCTGTGCCCGCAGGTCACGACTGCTCGGTGCGTCTGTGGAACATGGAGAGCCGCACCTGCATCCAGGAGTTCACCGCCCACCGCAGGAAGCTGGACGAGTCGGTCCACGACGTGGCCTTCCACCCCAGCAGGTGCTACATCGGCAGCGCCGGCGCCGACGCGCTCGCCAAGGTGTTTGTGTGAGGTGGGGGGAGGGGGCGGGGCCTGGGTCCTGGCCCCCACACACCTGGACGGGGCTCTTTTGTTGTGGTTGAGCAGGTAAACCAGCCGGTAAAGGTGTTCCCCGCCTGCTGACGTGCCTTCTTCCCTCAGAACGTCCACACGGGGGCAGCAGAGCCACACGGACCAGGATTCGGTCCCTCAACCTTTGCTTTGAAATTCCCGACGGTTTTACGTCTTCCTGTCCACACGCGCTCGTGTTCGAGTCACATGACCTCCTGGGTGGAATAAAAAAATAAGCAATAAGCCACAAACTGAAACCGAAAGAAAAGCAGCGGCTAATGCTAAGCTACATGTTCACAGTCCAAATGAACCTTTGGTTACGTGCCGTCAGGTGGGCGGAGCTTCGGAGACGGTAACCGGAAGTGTTTTAATCCCAATTAATACAAAAAACATCACGTTAAAACATTTTTACAAAGTGTGGAATTTAGAGAGTTGATTGTTTAAAACTTCAAAGCCTTTGGTGTGATTTAAGAGACGCTTGTTGAAGCAACATCGACACTTCAATCTGATTCCATGAAGCAAAGCAAGAAGACGCCTGGACGCTTCCGCAGCGCCCCCTGCTGGCGGGAAGCTGAACTCAACCTTTCCTTTCTTTGTTTATGTTCACCTGCGTCATTCAGAGCTGAAGCCAAAACGCTGCAGTTAGCTGCTCCAGCTCCGACGCTGTGCTGGCTAATGCTAGCTGGGGTTCCAAATGAGGTGGCTCATGCTAACTGTGGTGGCTCATGCTAGCTGGGGTTCCAAATGAGGTGGCTGATGCTAACTCTGGTGGCTCATGCTAGCTGGGATTCCAGGTTTTATTGCTAATGCTAGCTGTGGTTCCAGATGTGGCAGCTGATGCTAGCTGTGCTGGCTAATGCTAGCTGTGGTTCCAGATGATATGGCTAATGCTAGCTGTGGTTCCAGATGATATGGCTAATGCTAGCTGTTGTTCCAGATGTGGTGGCTGATGCTAGCTGTGGTTCCAGATGTTATGGCTAATGCTAGCTGTGGTTCCAGATGTGGTGGCTGATGCTAGCTGTGCTGGCTAATGCTAGCTGTGGTTCCAGATGTTATGGCTAATGCTAGCTGTGGTTCCAGATGTTGTGGCTAATGCTAGCCATGGTGGCTGATGCTAGCTGTGCTGGCTGATGCTAGCTCAGACTGCTGTACATGGCCTGAAACCTGCTGTTTTCTATGAATCATCATTAACAGTTTCTTCTGTGACAGACTCGTAACATAAAGGTGATTTTCTAAGAGCTTTTACTTGAAATGTGGAACATTTTGCTCATAAAATAAGATAAACAAGTCTTTACCTCTCAATATGCTATCAAACTTTACGTTTACTCCGTTAACTTTTTGCATTTGTCTGTTTTGAATCTTAAAGTGTAAAAAAAGAGAAATTAGATCCACGAAGTGAACAAATAATCCAGAGGTTCTGTGTGAAAAGGGAACATTTTAAATCCGTCTGAATTTATAAATAAAAGTTTCAGGTTGCGGCTTCGTGGAAACTTGAAGCAACAGAAAACATGAAAGTTTATTCTGGAACCGTGTAATTTCTCACAGTGTGAACGCTGCGCCAGATTTTTTACAGTGATCAGATAGTAATAAGAGTGTTATAAACAGTTTGGTCATCAGAGGTACGGTTGAGTTAATATTAACAGTTTATTGATTAACGCAGCACTGATATGTTTGCTCATTGTTTCCCACATTTCTGCAGCAGAGCAGAAAGCAGAATTAAATCATGAATTTCCTTCCTCGGCATCACTGTAAATGTGTAAATTGAGCATCGCAGCTTTAGTGTGAGCAGCTCTCGTGAATGTTCACTGTGACCCTGACTGCATGACCTTTGTGCAGCCATAACAGCGTTGTGACCTCTGAATATGTCGTTATTGTATTTAGCTTTGCTGCAGCCTCAGTCAGACGAGACCAGGGTGAGGACGGCCGACACGGACAGAACTCTGCTTTTTCTGCATTCTTGCTGTTCTGTGACAGAAGCTCCAGATAAAGTTGTGGTTTTACTTTTTTCATTGTTCTTCTCAGGATGAAAGAGTGACTCAATAAACATGTTGTATATCATCAGGCTGAATGTTTCATTTGTCAAATTCAGAGAGATTAAAACAAAACTTACAGTTAAGGCTCTTAAAAACGAACCCTTTTTGATGTTAAAGTGACTTTAACATGAATGTGATTTTTGTCTGCGGAGCCTCGCCTCACCTGTAGGGGGCAGCCTCGCGCCTTTGACGTATGCAATAACCGGAAATCCCCACCAGAAGAAGAAGCCAGCTGCTGACTTCTGTAAACAAATCAGAGCTGGTGGTTTATAAAACTGTCGAAAACTAACTTAACTTGATCATAAATTCCTGTAAAAAGTTCAGTATGACGGAAAAAACCAACATTGGCGGAATATCTATCAAAGGTTGTGACAATAACACACTAAATCGACTTTAAAGACTTAGCTAACTAACTAGCTTAGATGCTAACCGAGATCTGATTTCGAAGACTTATCAGGTAAAATTGTGTATATTTGACAGCGGATTTATCATGTTTCATCTCCTCCCGTTCATAATGTCCACGTTATTTTATGCAATCGACGATGTACGTTTACATGTGTGTGAAGTTTAGCGAATACTGTTGTTTTGTTTAGCTCGGCAGAGTTAGCATGAGACGATCAGCCTCGACGTTGGGTCCCGGAGCTACCATGACCCGGTTCTGACTGGACCATAATGGCTGCAGAACTCTTCTCCACCACGAAACTGACCTCATCCTCATCCAGCAGCGCGTCCATCCAGCAGTACCAGCAGCAGAACCGGACCAACAACAACAGCAGCAGCAGCGCGCAGGGCTGCCGCACCTGGCAGGGCCTGTTCCCGACCATCCGGGAGCGGTGAGTCCGCAGGTGGAGTTCACCCTCTGACCTCCTCCATCACTGGCCCGTCAGACGCTGATGGGCTCGAGGCCGGCTTGGGTTTGAGCCGGATGTCTTTTGAGCTCCATGCTGTTGTCCTGGTGCTCTGGTTGAGGTCCAGCTGCTAACAGACCAACTGTCCCCGCAGGAACTCCGTCATGTTCAACAATGAGATGATGGCTGACGTTCACTTTGTGGTGGGTCCAGCTGGGGGGACGCAGAGAGTGCCAGGACACAAGGTGACCCTTCCAAACCCAGTTAGCGCGAGCGGGTGAGGCGTGTCCGCAGCTCTCAGACGCCGTGTCTCTGTCCTCTGCTCCGTCAGTACGTCCTGGCCGTGGGCAGCTCCGTCTTCCATGCCATGTTTTACGGAGAGCTGGCCGAGGACCAGGATGAGATCCGGATTCCAGATGTGGAGCCGCCGTCCTTCCTGGCCATGTTGAAGTACGTGGACTGCCCCAGCCCGCCGCCAGATGGCGACCAGCTCGGTCCGCTCCGTTCTTCCAGCCTGTAAGCGGTCCGCCTGCTCACGCCTGCGCCGTCTGCTTCTCCAGGTACATCTACTGCGACGAGATCGACCTGTGCGCCGACACGGTGCTCGCCACCCTCTACGCCGCCAAGAAGTACATCGTGCCCCACCTGGCGCGCGCCTGCGTCAGCTTCCTGGAGACCAGCCTGAGCGCCAAGAACGCCTGCGTGCTGCTGTCGCAGAGCTGCCTGTTCGAGGAGCCCGACCTGACGCAGCGCTGCTGGGAGGTGATCGACGCCCAGGCCGAGCTCGCCCTGCGCTCCGAGGGCTTCTGCGACATCGACGCGCAGACGCTGGAGAGCATCCTGCAGCGCGAGACGCTCAACGCCAAAGAGATGGTGGTGTTTGAGGCGGCGCTGAGCTGGGCGGAGGCCGAGTGCCAGCGGCAGGAGCTCACGCCCACCATCGACAACAAGCGGCTGGTGCTGGGCAAGGCCATCTACCTGATCCGCATCCCCACCATGGCGCTGGAGGACTTTGCTAACGGCGCGGCACAGTCGGGCGTGCTGACGCTCAACGAGACCAACGACATCTTCCTGTGGTTCACCGCCGCCAACAAGCCCGAGCTGCTCTTCTGCTCCAAACCCCGCAAGGGCCTGGCCCCCCAGCGCTGCCACCGCTTCCAGTCCTGCGCCTACCGCAGCAACCAGTGGCGCTACCGCGGCCGCTGCGACAGCATCCAGTTCGCCGTGGACCGGCGCGTCTTCATCGCCGGCTTCGGCCTGTACGGCTCCAGCTGCGGCTCGGCCGAGTACAGCGCCAAGATGGAGCTGAAGCGGCAGGGCGTGGCCACGGCGCAGAGGGTCATCAAGTTCTTCTCGGACGGCTCCAGCAGCACCTTCCCCGTCTGGTTCGACTACCCGGTTCAGATCGAGCCCGACACCTTCTACACCGCCAGCGTGGTTCTGGACGGCAACGAGCTCAGCTACTTCGGCCAGGAGGGCATGACGGAGGTGCAGTGCGGGAAGGTGACCTTCCAGTTCCAGTGCTCCTCGGACAGCACCAACGGCACCGGGGTGCAGGGGGGGCAGATCCCAGAGCTCATCTTCTACGCCTGACCAGCAGCACCGCCCGCTCGCAGCCCAGAAGCGTCTCCATGGAGACCAAGAGTGGGGAAGCTGTACAAGAGCGTCAGCAGAGGGAGGGACGACCTGGAGGTGGGCGGAGCCACTCGGGACGGCCGGGCGTTCTCATTGGTCAACGGTTTGTGGACACGGACTCCAGCCTGCTGGGGATCTGACCTCAGATCAGTTTTTTATAATTGTTTAGCTGAGTGTTTTTCACTCTGTTTCCTGTCACATGACTCCTCCCAGAATGTGCTCAGCGTGGCCTTATCTCCATGACAACAGTAATAAAGGTTTCTGATTGTCCGAGTCCTCTCAGGTGTGACCTGCAGACTGTGTGTGTGTGTGTGTGTGTTGTAGTGGTCTTTGTGTGTGTTTTGTACTTTAGACTGTTTGTTTGTTCTTCAAACCAGCTGGTGCTGGTTTGTCCCTCTGCGCGTGCCGTCCTGTTTACATCAACCCGGAAGTGCGAGCGCGGTGCTAAAGTCCAACAAACCCACCGAACCTGATCTTGTGGCGCAGAAAAGTCCGTCCGAATCCCGGCGATGCTGAGGTTAAAGGTCCTCTCCGGACATCTGTGTGGCCCCGGCTCATCTGGGCCCACACGGCAGCTGGTGGGGAGCGGCTGCGGCTCCGCGGAGAGTCCGGACGACGTGGTGGTTGTTCACGGTCTGAGGACCGCCATCACCAAAGCCAAGAGAGGCGCCTTTAAGGTAGCTTCAGCCGGCCCGAACATCCCGCACGGCCGCTGGAACGGTCCTTTAGGTCCATATTTGAGGGGCTACGGAAGCGCGTTAGCGCCAATTCTAAAGCAAAACGCCAGAATTTGAGGGATCGTTTCATTGGCTAACACAGGTCACATGACTCGCCTCTCAACCACAGCAGGTTCATCTGAGTAAAACTAACGTTTTCATCCATTTTCTCTGAATTTACACCAATAAAAACACTGATATGATCCCAGAGAGCTCAGGGTTTGTGCTGGCAGAACTGAGCCTCAGAGTTTGAGACTGTTCTTGGCATGTTTTAAGCCTCTGAAGCTGCTGGCATCAGCTGTGCTTCCAGGACGGTTGACTTGTCTTTCTGAAGGACACCACGCCTGACGAGCTGCTGAGCGCAGCCATGATGGCGGTTCTGGCCCAGGTGGGGCTGCCGGCCCAGCTGCTGGGGGACGTCTGCGTGGGTGAGAGCGGATGGGCTACCCAGGCGTCAGAACCGGCTGGTTCTGGTCCAGACTGAGGCTTTGCTTTGTCCCCTCCGCAGGAAACGTGCTGCAGCCGGGCGCCGGCGCTCTGATGGCGCGGGTGGCTCATTTCCTCAGGTGAGTCCAGCGTCTCCGTCCTCCTCCTGCTGCGCCTGCGTTGACCTGCTGGACGTCTCGCCCGCAGCGGGTTTCCAGAGAGCGTCCCGGTCTACACGGTCAACAGACAGTGCTCCTCGGGCCTCCAGGCGCTGTTGAACGTGGCAGGTACAGTCCTCGTCCTCCTCGTCTTCATCACGTTGACCCTGCTGACGCGTTTGTCCCGACTGTCCAGGAGCCATCAGGAGCGGAAGCATCGACCTGGGCCTGGCCTGCGGGTCCGTTTCTGCTGCAGCTTTGATGCTTGAGCTTCCTGCCTGACTCACAGCGCACGTGTGTGTGTGTGTGTGTGTGTGTGTGTGTGTCAGTGTGGAGAGCATGTCTCTGCAGTCCATGGGTAACCCAGGAGATCTGAGCTCCAGGCTAGTGGACAACAGCAAGGCCAGAGACTGCCTCCTGCCCATGGGGTACAAACGCACGCCTCCCCTCTTCTTCTTCTCTTCTTCTTCTTCGTCGGCGAGCTGGCAGCTGATTGGTTGTTCTGTTCTCCGTCTCTTCCTCTTCCTCTTCCTCCCGGCAGCATCACCTCTGAGAACGTGGCCGAGCGGTTCCAGATCTCCAGGCAGAAGCAGGACGCCTTCGCCCTCAGCTCGCAGCTGAAGTGAGTCAGAACTCGCGCGCGCATGTGCGTGCACGTGCGCGTGCTGCAGCCTCTCCACGCGTCGCTGCTGTGTTGCTGCAGGGCGGCTCGTGCTCAGAGCTCGGGGGCCTTCCAGCAGGAGATCGTCCCCGTCACCACCAGGGTGGTGGAGGCAGACGGGACGGAGCGCACGCTGACGGTGGCCCAGGACGACGGCATCAGGGCGGGAAGCAGCCTGGCGGGGCTGGCCAAGCTCCCGCCGGCCTTCAAGGCCGAGGGCAGCACCACGGCGGGTGAGTGGGGGGTGGGGAGACCCGACCGCCCCCGGGTGACGCAGGCGCCCCCGTGTGGCAGGTAACTCCAGCCAGGTGAGCGACGGAGCGGCGGCCGTGCTGATCGGACGCAGGTCGGCGGTGGCGGCGCTGGGTCTGCCGGTCCTGGGGGTCCTGAGGGGCAGCGCGGTGGTGGGCGTGCCCCCGGAGGTCATGGGAATCGGGCCGGCGCTGGCCATCCCTGCGGCCCTGAAGCAGGCGGGTAAGACGCTGGTGGTCAGTCCAGGAGCGGGCGGAGCCGTTGGTTAACAGCAGCTTCTGTCCAGGACTGGGCGTTGAGGACGTGGACGTCTTTGAAATCAACGAGGCCTTCGCCAGTCAGGTGACCTGCCTGCTTCTACCTGCTGGGTGAGTTCTGGGCTCTGACCCTGTCCCCCCCCCAGGCTGTGTACTGCGTGGAGACGTTGGGAATCCCGCTGGACAAGGTCAACCCTAACGGCGGCGCCATCGCCCTGGGACACCCGCTGGGCTGCACAGGAGCCCGCCAGGTGGTGACGCTGCTCCACGAGCTCCAGCGGCGAGGAAAGAGGTTGAGCCGGGCTGTCGGGGGGGTGGCGGCGGAACCCTCGGCTCTACCGGGTCGCTGACCTCTGTCTTCCTGAACGCAGGGCGTACGGCGTGGTGTCCATGTGCATCGGGACGGGGATGGGAGCCGCCGCCGTCTTTGAGTATCCCGGACCGGCGCAGCAGTGACCTGGACGCTGGTCCCGAGTCCTGAGGCCGCGCCCGAGCAGCTGCTGGCTCTGGTTCTGGTCCAGAGACCCAGAAGCTGAAGCCCATTTTTAAAAATCCAACAAATCCAACAAGAAACTTTAACCTGATTCTGTAACTTTAGTTTGAAATCCAGAGGTCATTTCATCACTTCCTGGTTCTGGTAATGAATCTGTGTATCAATAATAAAGGTTAATAAAGCGTAGCGACAGTTGTAATAAAGGCCGTGTTTGCTGTGAACAGCCAAGGCTCTCCAGAATCAAACCTGGCTCAGTTTCTGCTTCTTGCGGCTCTGAAATTCTGCCGTCTTGTTCTTGATGGATTTGACCAGCAGAGACAGACTGGGCTCCATCCTCGGCCCCGCCCCCTGGGGCGTGGTCCCCTGCTGAGCCCGCCCCTCCTGCTGCTGCTGCTGAGCCCTCCCCTCCTCCTGGTGGACCCGCCCCTCCTCCTCCTGACCACGCCCCTCCTGCTGCTGGACCCACCCCTCCTCCTCCTGACCACGCCCCTCCTGCTGCCGACCACGCCCCTCCTGCCGTCTGCGCTGCTTCTCTCCCAGGATGCTCTGCGTGGCTCTGGTGTTCCTGTAGGCGGGGTGGGAGGGGTCCAGGTTGAACAGGTGGGAGGTGAACATGGCCTGAAACCGCGGGTCTTTGACGTCCACCTGGAGACGCGGGGACAGAGAGGCTCTCAGACACGGGAGCAGCTCCAGCTGGAAGCTTTCAGGTCATTCTGCAGTGATGTCACACGCACCTGGAAGTCGTCCTGGTCCAGTAGCTCCTCCCCCTTCCTCATCATCTTCTTCCTCTTCTTCTTGCTCAGGTTCTGCTGCTCCACGATCTTGTCGTAGTTGAAGTGTTGGCGTTTGGCGTCCTCGTCGTCCATCAGCAGCGTCATCTCCGCCTGCAGGAGCAGAGCAGCTCGTTTCTCCTCCCAACGACTGAAGCTTCTGCCTCCACAGATGGACTCTGACCTTCTGTTTCTGCAGCTCCTCCTCCTCCTCAGCCGTCCGCTCCTCTTCCTCCTCTGCCTTCTTCTTCTTCTTCTTTCCTTTGACTTTCTGTTTGGTGTCTGCAGGAACAGAAGAGTCAGAAACCTGAAGACCTCTGAGGAACGTCTGATCATCTGGACGCAGATGAAGAGCAGGATGAACCCCGACTCTCCTTCTGTCGCTCCGTAAACGTGATTCTGAAATAACGTTATTGGGTTTGGGTTGAACTTCTCTCACGTGTCTCAGCGAGTTCCTCAGCAAAGAACGGGTCTGTGAGGTCCACGTCTGCAGGGAGCTCGTCCTCGCTCGGCTCCTCCTGCTGAGGAGACTCAGAGGTGAGGAGGAGAAGGAGCGCCAGCCTGGTCCCCCCGGCCTGCTGATCTCCTCACCTGCTTCCTCTGACACTTCTTCAGCTTCTTCTTCTCTTTCTTCTTCTGCAGGAACTCCTCCCAGGGCGTCAGCTGCGTCTGCTGCTCCAGCTTCTTCTTCACCAGCTGCTCCGTGGTCTCCTTCAGTCCTGGAGGCAGATCAGAGGGGTGTTCCTGTGATCCAGGCCCGGGGCTGGGGGGGGGGCTGTGCTCGTACCTGGCACCCAGGTGATCTCCATCTCCATCTCTTTGTCCTCCTGCAGCTTCTTCTCCTTCTCCTGGATGCCCCTGAGCAGCTCTCTGTACTTGTGCATCTGCTCCTCGTTCTTCTTCTCTTTGCTGGCCTCACCTGGGGCAGAAACAAGGGCGGTGACGGGGCGGTTGCCACGGTAACGGCTGGCCCGCGGCTCCACTGGCGTCACCTCTGGCGTCACCTCTGCGCTCCTGGCGAGGAGCTGGCTCCTCCTCACGCTCCTCTTCCTCGCTGGAGGAGGCCAGGTACGCTCGGAAGTCCAGGTCCAGCAGCTCGTCCTTGTTGAACCTCCTGTTCAGGGCGGCCACGCGCTCGTGGTCGGTCTCGTCCCAGGTCAGCTGCACCTGACGGGGTTACGTGCGCAGAAGCGTGCGTGTAAACGTGCGCCTGCAGGCGTGCAGGTTAAAAGAATGACGTCAGCAGCTGACCTTGGAGGTGGTGGTGCCCGAGGAGGTGAAGAGCTTGGGCGTGTACGCCGCCGCGTTCACGTCTGTCGCCACGTCCTTGGGCTCCTCATCAAATGTGACGTCATCAGGGATGAAGCTGATTGGACGAATGACGCCAGAGGTCAGGAGAGGTCCAACAGCACCCCCTACTGGTGCCTTCCAGCATGACACCCAGAGGCAGCGCCAGAGGACGTGTGTGTGCGCGCGCGTGTGTGTGTGTGTGTGTGTGTGTGTGTGTGTGTGTGTGTCCTACCGCAGGTCCAGGCAGGAACAGCTGCTCTCGTACTCGTACCCGTCACACTCCTGGTAGATTTGGACGGCGGTGCTGACGGAGTCACACTCCACCACGGCGTAGAAGTACTTGAGGCGCTTGAACTGGTAGTCTCGCATCTTCTCTCTGTAAACTCTGAGACCACAGACGCACAATCCTCACACAAAACCGTCCGCCAAGCTGAATTCTGGGCGGAGGGAGAGGATGTCGGATGAGCTACTTTTCCTCCTCTGTGTCGTCCTCCGAGTCGTTGGGCAGAGCCTTCAGCTCCAGCGGGCCCTGGGTCTCCTCCAGCTTCAGCCTGTCCCTCCCAAAGTCTGATGGGTAAATCTGACAATACCCACAATGCACTGCAGTCAGTCAGTCAGTCAGGTTTGTAAGGTGAAGCCGCTCTTCAACCAGCAGCTTTACCTTAACAGACAGCACAGCGCCCCCTGTAGGTGTGAAGGAGCTGAGCAGAACCAGCAGGTCTTTGGCCTTCAGGCGGTCCCAGTCCATGTTGCAGACCGCCAGTCGTGCAGAAACCTGCAGAAACAAAGAGGTGTTCAGGGGATCCCCCCTCCGGAGAGGCAGACGTCCTCCTGCTGCCTCACCTCGTCAGTCCGCGGAGCATCTTTACACAGGTCCCCCCAGGCGTGCTCGATCTCCTCTTCCTCCCTCTTCAAGACCACGTCCACATCGTCCTCTTCGTCTTCAGAGCTCGTCTCGACGTTTCCCTTCCCTCTGGCCAGATCGGGCCCACTGTCGCTGTCCTCCTCCGAGTCTGACCCACTGACGTCACTCTCTTCCTCAGCATCCTCATCTTCATCGCTGCTCCCTGACACATGGTCATCGTCCTGCTCAGAGGGCTCATCCTCACCTTCATCACTCACAGATGAATCCTCCTCTGAAACCAGAGATAACAGCTCGTTTTCAGCACCATCGTCAGGAGGAAAAGCAACATCAGCGTCTCCTCACCTTCCTGCAACACTCGGACGCCCCTCTCAGGCTGCTCTGCTCCTTTTTTCACCTGCTTCTCGGTCGCTCGGTTCTTCTTCTTGGCCTCCTCCTCCTCCTCCTCCTCCTCCTCCTCCTCCTCCTCCTCAGATACGTTGTAGAAGCGCTTCAGGTCCTCTGTGGAGGTGTGGTTGATGGGGCGGCCTCGCTTGTCCACTGTGTACTTCACTTTAAATCGCTTGTCGGTGAACATGGACTTGAAGCGCTTGTCAATCTTGACCTTGTGTTCTCTCTCGGGCATTTCCCAGAACCTGGGGTCCTTCCGCACCCGCAGGAAGCGTTCATCGCCATCCTGCTTCTTACTGGATGACATGCTGACAAACTGGATGCCTGTCAGAACAACATGGAACGTTATTTAGCACCAGAGCAGGAAAACATCTGTAAACGAGCATCTGAAAGCAGATTCACGGGGGGGGCGGTGAGAATTGGGCAGACTTTTACACATTTGTCATCGATTACAACAAAAAGTCCAGTTTTCATGATCTTATTCTCAATCTGATAACAACCAACTTTGGTCTCAGACATAAAATTAACTTTAAGAGCACAATGGGAATACATTTTCGAATGAATAAACATGTAAATAATACAAACACACGCTTTAAGCTAACATTAGCAGCGAGCTAACATGTAAACAAGATGTCGGAACGTTGAAAACAAACTGAAGCGGCGGGAAAAAGAGACGTCGTTAGCCTAAACATGACACGTTAGACACCTTAAAGTGTAGATAAGAACAGGAATTCCTATATGGAACAATAATAATCACAAAACGTTACCATTACCTGTGTGCTCCGCTGCCACAACACGTGTTTTCCCAGCATGCAATTCTCAGCTTGACTCCGCCTCTTTCGTGTTACGGCAAGCAAAGAGGGACATAACACACGGAGAGATAGTTTACTATAGTTTGATTTAGAAACAAATCAGAAGGTATAAACTCGTTTTAAAGCGACCTGATTGTATAATAAACGTAAATAGGTATTTATTAGTGTAGAAGTAAACTGATCAAAGATGAAAATTAGTCGCTGGGGCGTTTTGTTCCGTTGCCAGTCCAGGAGATCCAGTTCCACGTTTTCTCGCCTCCCATGGCCCCTCGCAGGGACAGCAGGAAGTGTCCCAGACTCAGATGTCCCGATGTCTCTCGTAGATCACCTCAGAGGAGCACCATGAGTTCTGCACTGCGCTGGGGGGTCCTGCGGGCAGTTGACTCGGGTCTGTTGGGTCCAGCGGGTCGGTGGAGCTGCCTGTTACCCCCAGGCTGCAGCGGCAGGGTCCTGTTCAGGGGCATGTCGGGCCCCGGCAGGAGCTCCATGAATGTGTTCGACAGGGAGATGAAGAAGAAGCAGAAGAACTGGGCCGCGTCTCTGGAGGACGGGCACCAGTACGACTACCTGAGGGACCAGGTAACCGGGCCGGATTCGACCAATTAGAACCAGAGCAGAGGATGACGTCACCAACACGTTGCCCGCCCCTGATATTCGTTTTCAGTCATTTTTAGGACAGTAGGGGCTTCCTGAAAGAGGCTCACTTATGTTTTTGTGTCATTTTATCTCACATCGGACATGTCATGACGTCAAGGGGCTTTCTTTGCAGGTGGGCAGCCGCGTGGCAGATCGGATCTACGATGTTTCCAGGTGAGCTCCCGGTCTGATGTGACGCAGGTGGTCAGGTCCTCACACACGCCCTGTCCCCGCAGGTCGTTTCCTCTGGCTCTGGACATCGGCTGTGGGAAAAGCCACATCGCAGAGCATCTGGACAAGGTAGATTCTGGGGATCCGGACCCGGTACCGGACCTGGTCTGTGCAGGTCCGCTTCTAACCCGGCCTGTGTGTGCTCTAGGATGTGGTGCAGCGGATGGTCCTGTCCGACATCTCGGAGAAAAGCCTGGTGAGGGTCCAGAACCTGCTTGGATCTGATCCGTTTTCTCACCTGGATCTTCTAAAATCTGCTTTGTCCAGAGACGGAGGAGAGACAGTGATGTCCCCACTCACTGCGTCCTGGCCGACGAGGAGTTCCTCCCGTTTAAAGACAACACCTTCGACCTGGTGGTCAGCAGCCTGAGGTGGAGATTCACCCACCTTTGACCCGTCAGGGGTCTGGGGCGTTACTGCGCTGCGCCAGCGGGGGGCGCCAGAGCCAAGGGTTCTTGTTCTGTGGCTTCATTTGATGAATCATCTGTTTCATTGACTACATTTTTTTTTGTTTTTCTCTAATTAGTTTTAAAGATTTTCTTGCCCAGATATGAGATGTTTTACTCAGGTTTATGTCATAAATTGAATCAAACAATCAAGATCATCATGTTCTAATGCTGGATGTTTCGGATGTTACGTGTTTGAGTTTGGATGGTTTTTTTTTGCGTCTTTAAAAAGATTCTGGTTTGTTTTTTTTCTCAGTTTGCACTGGATTAACGACCTGCCCGGAGCCCTGAGACAGGTGAGACTAAAGCTGCAGGTTCAGGTGGAGCATCTGAGCACCTTTAATACTAGAAACTGAGCTTGAAACAGAATTTGCTGAATTTTGCATCACAGAAATATGAGGGATAAGTGGAATGATGTGAGTCTGGCCTCCTGCTTTCAGATCCAGCAGGTCCTCAAACCGGATGGCGTGTTCATCGGGGCCATCGTGGGCGGGGACTCCCTCTACGAGCTGCGCTGCTCCCTCCAGCTCGCCGAGACAGAGCGGGAGGGGGGCTTCTCCCCCCACATCTCCCCCTACACGGCCGTCACCGACCTGGGCAACCTGCTGGGTCAGGCCGGCTTCAACATGCTGACGGTGGTGAGACGCAGCAGCCTTGTGGCTCAGCTTGATCCTGATGATGAAACCTGCAGGAAGACGTTTGGTTTTATTATTTATGTAAAAAAAAATGAAAACAGATGACTGAACAACTGTAGCAAGCTGAACTGTAAACAGGTTCCAGGGAAACTACAAAAAACTGTGTGAAACTACAAATCCTAGCATTCCACAGATGTTCCAGAAGCAAGTCTGATGTGTTTAAAGATGTTTAACCTGAACTTTGAAAGGTTTTTCCACCAGAAATCCAACCTGTCCGTCTGTTTCAGGACATCGACGACCTGGAGATTGACTATCCTGGAATCATGGAGGTCATGACCGACCTGCAGGGTATCAACTCCACTGTTTCCATGACGACCTGCTGCAAGAAAGGCTGTGTGTGTTGAGCTGTGACAGCAGTGGTGTTTGTGCGCAGGGATGGGTGAGAGTAACTGTGCGTGGAACAGGAGAGCGCTGCTGCACAGAGACACCGTCCTGGCTGCAGCCGCCGTCTACAAAGGTGCGTCTTCTGCTGCAGCTTCTGTTTCTCGCAGCCGACGAGGTGAAACCTGCTTGTCAGCCGACCGCAGCTCAGCACAAAGGCTGGAAAAGATGGACGTGGCTTCCCCACTGAGGCTCAGATGCTCACATTTCAGGCAGAGCAGCAGCATTTTCAAACCAAACTGTTGTGTTGCTGTTGCAGAGATGTACGGTCTCCCAGACGGATCCGTCCCCGCCACCTTCGAGATCCTCTACATGATTGGCTGGAAGCCTCACGACTCACAGGTGAGATGCTTCAGGCTCTGGATGTTTCTGTCCTGCAGCAGAAAGAAAAAAGACAAAAGGCAGAGAAATTATTTAGGCACAAATGTGGGAAGAGTGAAGTCACCTCTGTTGGTTCCGTTGCTTCTAAACGCTGTTTAAATGTGTTTCCAGGCCAAACCAGCGAAGCGAGGCTCAGCCACAGCATCATTTGGGGATCTGTCAAAGGTCAGCCAACCAGCAGGCACAAAGAACTGACAGACTGGAAATATACTTCAGTTAAACTAGCTTCTTTTATAGCAGCTAAAGTTGGAATAATGCTCCCCCCCCCAAAAAAAGTTAAAAGTGACTTTGACACGTGTGTTTCTTCACCTCCCTCCTCTGTTTAACACACTTAATAAATGAAAAACCTTCTTTAAAGTTATGGTTGGTTTGGTCACGTGGTGTCCTGCTCATTTCAAGTTGCACCAGTGCGCCCCCTGATGGCCACCTGCAGTAATCAACATAACAACATAATCAATTTTAGCAAATTAAACATTTTCTAAACAGAAATAGTCAACTTTGTTAATCACAACCAGCAGATCAATCAAACCTAAACTTCACTACTGAATCGAAAACTTCAGATTTTCCTCGATGTCCTGTTTTTGTCTGTGCCAGTTTAGGATGGTTTTTGACTTAAGCGCTCTTTTGTGATGCAAAACAAATACTGAAGCATTTTCTTTTTATATTTATAACAGAATATCATGGTTATCCAGTTTTGTAGAATTTAATCCCAACTATCCTTGTTTGTAACATGTTCAATACTGTTATAAATAAAGATTGGTTTGAATAAACGATCACATGACGGTGTTGCCATGACAACTGTTTACTCGTCGCCACAGTAACTCAGCGAAGGCAAAACATTCTTACTGTCATTTACCAACAATGGTGAGCAGTTTTTTCCAATTTATTAAATGTTTCGCACTATTTTTGTCGGGTTCAACCTCCCGTGTTAACAATTAGTAAAGTGGACAAACAATCGCGTTTTATGACGTGATAATCGTGCGGGTTTTTTTGTCTTTACAGCCACCAAAATCGAGTAAGATTAAAAAGGTGGCTAAGGAGAAACCTTCAGCGGTGGTTGACTGTTTGTCGACAGAAGAGATGAGCAAAGAGCAGGTGAGAGCCGGAGGGATGCTAACTATGCTACCGTTAGCTTCGCTACGGCTGCACCTCTGAGGCTAAAGCGAGACTTTCCCCATTAAAAGTAGGATTACTCAAGTATTTAACCACAGCCTGAAGCAGTCCAAAAGTCTTTGTTGGGTTGAATTCAGCTGTGCTTCAAATTTGAACTGACTAACGTGATTAACATTAGAAAAGATGATGCTGATTCACCTGAAATAAACTTTTAATATTAGCATGCAGAGTCTGAATGAGGGAGAATCTTTTGCTTGGATGGGACCTGTTGTGTAGATTTAGAGAATGTTTTCCTGTGACCCTGCTCGTGTGTGTGTGTGTGTGTGTGTGTGTGTGTGTGTGTGTGTGTGTGTGTGCGCTCCTGCAGCTGGAGGAGCACATCGTTCGTCTCCGAGAGGAGCTGGACAGGGAGCGCGAGGAGAAGAGCTTCTTCCAGCTGGAGCGAGACAAGATCCGGGAATTCTGGGAAATCTGCCAGAGGAGCCTGGAGGAGGCCAAGGCCGAGCTGAGGAGCCGACAGAGGGAGAGAGAGGAGGAAGAGGAGCGCCACCGGGTGGAGATCAGCGTGAGGACAAACTGCTCTTTGCTCCTGCTCAGATGTGAACTCAGCTGATGGATCTACCTGGAGAGTCCAGGTGAGCTGTGATGATGCTGCAGCAACTTCACTGCACCTCTGCTGCTCAGGTCTTCAAGCAGAAGCTGAAGAACGTCCTGTCTGAGCACCACCGCGCCACCGCCCAGATGAAGATGGACGACGTGGCCGCCGCCGCGCTGCTCCAGGACGGCAACACGCAGGCGGAGTTCCACCTTCGGATGGAGGTCCACAGCCTGCAGAGCCACCGCAGAGAGAGACAACAACACGGCCAGAACTTCTTCAGAGAGCTCCAGCTGGTGAGAGCAGCTGCAGTCCGGCGCCATGCCTCACTTCCTGTTTGTCACACACGCCTCTTCCTGCGGCTCTCCACAGAAGCACCAGGTGGAGTTGATGGAGGTGGCCAGCAGCTACGACAGGAGGATCAAAGGTGAGTGGAGGAAAGCCCAGCTCCAGGAGCCCGGAGACGTCTCCTCCTTCTGCTGCGGCCACAGAAACGGAGGAGGCGTACGTGAAGAACCTGCAGGCGGTGCTGGAGGCGGAGGGGAAGCAGCGGCAGGCCCAGGTCCAGAAGCTGGACCAGCAGATGAGAAGTCGCATCGTCAGCCTGAAGGAGGAGCACGACGGGGCTCTGAGAGGAGCCCAGGAGTACTACTCTGCTGTTGAGAGGAAGCTCCTGGAGGACCAGAAGCTGCTGAAGGTGAGACGCCGCAACACCTCCACCCATCCTCTCACCCGCCTCCCAAACACGCCCCTCCTGGCCGCCGCGTTTGAAGATCTGAGCTCGGTCGGCCGTGAAGGTCCGTTTCTCTCAGACGGCTGTTTGCTGTGTCAGAGGGAGCTGGCAGAGGCCACCAAGGTCCAGGCTCAAGCCCTCAGAGAACTCTCAGCAGCCCAGCAGGAGGAGCGACGCCTGCGTGAAGCTGTGCGGGAAGCAGAACTCCAGCTGCTCCGAGCGCAGGAGCAGCTGGAACGCTCCAGGAAGGAGAAGGCCAGGATGAAGGTGCGTCAGCACCGCGGCTAGCTTCGCCTGCAGGCGCTGGAGAACACACACACACACACACACCTGAAGCCACCACGCTGTCGCCCCCACAGGTGAGAAACGTCCGAGGCAGACAGGTGGAGAAGGAGCTGAGGGACCAGAAGGTGGAGCACCAGCTGCTGCTGCAGAGCTCCTGGGAGGTAAGGCCACACGTGCGGAGACGCCCCAGGCTCCAGATGTTGACCTGAAGTGTCCTGCAGCTGGAGCGGGAGCGTGACGACCTGCTGAGGAGGCAGACGGACGCCGTCCTGGAGCTGCAGCAGAAGATCGGCCTGAAGGAGCAGCTGCTGCAGAGGAAGATGGCGGCGCTGAGGGGAACTCTGGAGAAGAGGGAAGCGCAGCTGTACACCGCGCTCTCCACCGCCAGCCTGGACCCCAGCGCAGCCAGAGAGGCCGCCAGGAAGCTCCAGGTTCCATCTTCAGTTGGGCTAAGCCCTTTGATCCGCTGGAGACACCAACTCACTGGGCTTTTCCTGATTCCAGGACCTTCTGGAGGCCAAAGAAGCAGCCATGGAGGCCCTGCAGAGGGAGCTGAGCTGAGGCTGACAGCGTCTCTACACCTCCATCTGCACGGACATTAAACAAAACATGAAAAAATACGGAAAAGATCTTCTATAGTTTCTGTTTGACTGTGACGACAAGTCCTGCTCATCCCAACAGTTGCACCAGTGCGCCTCCTGATGGTCGAATACGGTATTACACATCAGAATCGTTTTTAGCATTTTAAACATTGTCCCGGTGGTGGACAATAACAGAAGTGAAGGGTTCTTGGTTTGAATCCC
>BJFM01003034.1:2602-38637 GCA_016586285.1 Arothron firmamentum
ACAGGGAGGCCATGCTGGCACGCTGCTATAGGCTGGAGCCGTCCCTCTGCAAAGCCAAAGTTCTAAAGGAGTGGGTTGGTCTGAGGCCTGGCAGGAAGAGCCCCAGAGTGGAGAGGGAACTGGTGCAGCTTCAGGGACGCAAGGTGCCTGTTGTCCACAATTACGGCCATGGAGGATCGGGAGTTGGCTTCGCCTGGGGTACTTCTTTGGATGCACTGGGGCTGGTCAAGCAATGTCTCCATGATATGCACCTGCAGGCTAAACTTTAAATTTATCATTAACAATTCATGCATATAACGTTTAATTTAGCATTAATAATGGTCACTTGATGTATAGGAGAAATAAGGTGCCAATGAGAGTAGGATCCCATCCTAAACTGAAGCACTTTAACTGATTACATCTTGTCAATAAATCTTGTTTTTTAAGTAGCTAATAGTGACGTTTTCATTGTTGTCTTTAAGTCCTTTAAGGTCAATAATTACTACAGTGGCACATCCTGTAATATACGTTTTTATTTAACGTTTGTACAAGAAATTAAGCTTTCGAAGTAAACAACCTGAAAGTTAGCGAACACGATAGCTTGTTCATCCACTTAGCATCAACACGCAATAAAAAACAGAAACGGGGAGTTTAATCCAACAATCTACAGTTGTGTTTGTAACACGATCTATGTGGTATAAAATATAACATGTTTTAAAATATCTACTATTACTATAGGACCAAAGGCCGATCGTGAATATCTTAACGCGAGAGTTGAGCCTATGACGAGAACATCCTTGAGTGTCTTTTTGAATAACTTTATTTAAACAATGTAGGCGTCAGTTTTCAGTCATGCAGGTGAATTGGACTCCCCTTGTAGACGACTATCTGTACAGTCATCTTCACACAGCTGTAAATGACTTCAAGCGTAGTTGAATTTAATGACCATAGAGCTAATGTTATTGTTTAACCAAAGAACTAATATTTACAGAGTGCGTGGTTGGCCCTTTTCCTCTGTCTTTTGAGCCGCTGAGCCTCAATAGTGGCTGAAAGTGAAGGACTGCTCGTACCAGGTGATGGTATGTTGTCATTGTAGTTGGACAAACAGGAGGGCGTTGTTCGCAGGCTTGGCAAAGAAGGCACAGGCAAAAGATGATGAGATCTTTGCGTCGGTACAGCAGGTGGTGACTGCAGGTGTGTGTTTTGTGTTGTTTCTGCTGGTTCCTGGGCGTGTGCTGTTGCTCCGTTTAAAGTGCTGCACGACGGAGAGATGAGCTCAGACTCTTTCACTGGCCCAACAGTGTCCAGTGTGCTGTCCTCAGTCTTTACTGAGAGGTTACATTTCCAGTTTTTAGGCTTGACAAGCTGCTTCTTCTGCTTTCTGTGGAAGAAAGTCATGGAGAAGCTCCGCCTCAACTGGCCTGATGCTGGGTCTCTGAGCTCTGTGCAGCTCTGGCTCCTCCCAAAGACTTCTCCAGAAACTGGAAGGTTTTCTGGACCCACAAAGGTTGAGATGCTCTCACTTGGTCTTCTTGAAGGCGTTACGCATGGCACATGAATCTTACTCAAACTGGTGGAGTTCAGGGTCTGAGGGTGGGTGGGGTCCTCTGGAGAGGCGAGGTGGCTTGATTCAGAAGCAGAGGGAGACCTGCCGACGGATGAAGACGTCTTTGTGTCCCTTCCTGAAATAAACGAGTGATCACTGAGGTGAAGATCAGTTGTGACGCAACATAAAAAGAGCTGCAACAGAGTGATGCAGTGTTGTGGGGGGGGGAAGCAGCTATTGTGAAAGGACGGCAGAAAAAATGAGCCCAAAGCAGAAATTAAAGTTTTCTGGAAATGATGAAAGAAAAGAATAAAGCAGTCCAGTTTGGTGAAGCATAGAGCAATTTATTCCTAATTTATTGCTCAACCATGACAGAAGCACACTTCAGAAAACAGCAGACCCTCAACCTTCTGTCACAAGTATTTTATCTATTTTAAGCCATTTAAAAGTCTGCACTTTATGCATTTACAAGGATACAAAATGCCACATTAGAGAAAGTAACACTTTATTTTTTTTTAATGTTTTAATTATTTTGCTTAATGCAATTTCCAGGCACATGATAAAATATTGTGCAACATATTTTACTTAACTAAAAAAATATACACACAGCAAAATCTACAGTAACACACTGTACAAATGTGGCTGATCTACATCGTCTCTGGCAGTGCACCTTTGACATTCACAGAAATTCGTTTACAGCAAGCACGACTCTGCATTTGACAGATTTATACTTTTTTTCTGGAGGAAAACAAATAATATGCAATAACTAAGAAATTAAAAAAAAAAAACTACTGAAAGGTTATCACCCCCAATTCAGCAGAAAACCACCACAACTCACAACTGCAAATCTATTTGTGAGTAGACTTTCAAGCAGCTCCACATATAAGTAACTAAAGTGTGCCAAAAACAGGATATTACTAGTCCCATAATAAAACGTAATAAAAGAAAGTAACGCAAGTTTTCAAAAAGCACCAAAGAGACAAAGTTGTGAGTTGTTTTAAGGTTTGATTCATAAACAGGAGGAGAAAATGACTCAAAGAAGATGCTTCAGGGGAAAAACAGAGCACTGGATGGTGATAGAAAAGTGTGTCCAGGAGAGCCGGAAACTGGCCTTTGATGCCTGAACATCAGGAACGACTGAAGCCCACACAAGTGTTCAAGTGAAGCATGTGGCAGAGGAGGAAGACAGCGTTCACAGACGAGTCAGACTGTCATTACCGTTCTCCAGGTTCTCGTTACTCTCGTAACAGCCTGAATCCCGCGGGGAGTCTCCCGCGAGGCCATGCGTGTCAAGAAGCTTCTCCTGTGAGCCTCCTGACTGGCTGCTTCTCTCTGGATCACTGCTGCCTGTAATGCACACAGCCACCGCCAGAGGGCAGGAAACCTCATCAAGATAACGATATGCTAAGTTTCACCTTTACTGTTTTTGAATTAAATAAATATTAACCTTCGACGAATATTTCTGTATATTTTGCCTGACCCACCATCATATTCTTGTAGCAGCTCCACGGCAGTGAGCAGCACAGCTCTGTGCTGGGAATCTCTGATGTTCAGCTCATCCAGGTCCTCTTCTTCTAGCAACTTGAATGTGTCCAGGTCCTCATAGCCGTTAAAAAGAAAGGTGGGAAGATGCTCCTGTTGACAGACGGTGCAGGAACAGATCAGAGGCTGAATAAACGTCGTAAATATGAGTCTAATACCCAAGAAAGAAATTTACTTTAAGGTTTATGCGATCAAGGAGCTCCTCCACAGAGGTGGGTTTGGGTTGACGGGCCTTCCTCCTCCTGCGTGTCTTTTTGGGTTTAACCTCTTCCTCGTTCAAGACATCCACATAAATGAACTTGAAGGTGCCGACTTTTCCGTTGAGCATGCCCATCCACGTTCCCATAGGAGGTTTACTAATGATATCGATGACGTCTCCGCTCTGCAGGAAAAGATCGGAGGAGACGGCTTAGAAACTGGCTCCGATCTACAAGCCTGGCCCAGAAAATCATCGATACCTTCAGTTTGAGGGAGTCTGTGTCGTAGGGACTTGGGACGAAGTCGGTGTGAACTAGAGCGCGTCCACAGAATGGACCGCGGTAAGGCAGCTCGTCCTCTTCCCCGTCCTCAGACTTCACGCTTTCTCTGTTGCTGTTGGAGGAGTCGGTGGTGCCCACTGTCTGCCCACCTGCGGAGAGCAACATTGGCAAACGAATCACTTCAAAAGCCGCAAGATGGCCCGAATCTCTGAAAAACACGATGCTATAAAACGTCCTTCGTCTGGCTGGTGATTCTGCATGGAGCAGAAAGTTTAGACTACCTCAGACGTGTTCTGGAAAGTCCTGACTGATAAACACCTGACATCTGGCGTTCCCCGGCCCAGTTACAAAAACAATGAGACGCGTCTACATGTCTGATCAGGGCCGGCTCATGCACGACAAAACCACAGACGTACTCATGGAACTCTGTCCGCTCAGAGAGCTCCTCAGGCTTTCCACAGATCCCCCCAGCTTCAGTTTGGGCTTCTCCAAAGACTCAGAGTCGGTCTGGGGTGAGTGTGTGCAGCTGGATGTGAAGGCTGGGCTCGACTAGATCACAAAGAAGAAACTCCATCTACATTGATCCGAAAAACACCCAAAGATCTGATGCAAAGGAGCGCGCACGTACCTGTTCAGAGACAGGACACTGGTACCGCTTGGATATATGCTTTCTCATGGTTTCTCTCACAGACTTGACTTTTTTGCCCAGAGATATACGAGATGGTACAGGGGATTTAATGGGGTCTCGATGGCCTTCTTTCTTCTAAATTACAATCACAAAAGCAGAAGAAGGTCACAGAAATGCACTGAATGGATGTGGGTGTAATTGATGTATAGGGAGTCATGTACGGTGGGATCGCTGTCAGAAACGGCCATCTGGGACGAGCGGCTGGTCAGGTCAAAGCCTCCAAAGCTGCAAGCTCTCTGTCGAACAAAAGGAAACAGAAAATCCTAACGATCCACTCAGGGAGTTATTCCAGGGCGGTAGGGGAGGAAACGGTCCTGAACTTACCCCATGTTGGCTGAGAGGGTTGGGAATCCGCTGTTTGAGCTCTCCGTCTGTAATCGAGCGAGGGATCTTGGACTCTTCGGCACTGCGAGCCTCCATTTCCAGACAGCAGGCGCCGCTACACTCGCCGCCGCCCCGCACCTCGGCTGGCGCGCTCCTCTCCTGATGGCCGGGGCTCCGCTCGCATTTGCCAAGGCCTTGGTAGATCCTGTGGCTGCTGCAGGTGTCCAGGCTGCTGGTGGAAGGCGAGGTGGTCAGACTGTCGGAGTCCCTGTCGTAGCCGAGCTGCTCCTCCAGAGTCGAGGCCAGAGAGTCCACAGGGTCGCCTGCAGCCCTCTTCTGCACGTCTGAGCACAGCGACGAGCCGCCTTCTGCACACAGCAACACGTTTGACAACTACCGTGGTGGCCTACGTTCAGTTTTGAACTCGACTAGAACTTGGGCTTCTAAGACGCCGTGGCCGTCATACCCTCCGCTCCACTCCTCTTAGACTCGTCGATTCTGATCAGCTTCTTCTTCACCTTTCGGGTGGAGCTGACCAGTTTGTGGAGTCTCCTGAACGCTGCTGATTCTTCCTCTGTGTCTGACAGGTCAAAAGGCTGACAGGAGAACATTTTGGGTCACTACTCAAGGTTAGCATTCATGGAAACAAACACACGTCTACTCATATATTAACATGGGCAGAGATGCAGTATTCAGTATATTTTATTGCTACGTCAGCCATTCTTGTGCGTTACAGTGCTTAGGACACCTCCGTGCTGCAGCTACAGCCACACGGTCTACCTCCGCATGTAGCTCGATTTAAACTGTGGCAGGAAACCAAAGGTCGCAATGCTTGTGAGAACAGCCTGCTTCTGCTTCTCGTCATAGCAAACCAGGAAGCTGTTTTAACATCTAGGCTGAAAACTGTGGTTGGTAACATGGTATTGGAACATTTGTCATGCCCTGTGGGGAACCAAAACAGTGTTACGCACGTTCCCACAGTGAAGACGTGCAAACAACAACAAGGAAAGAATGAAATGGTGAGAATAAGCACAAAAACACAGCAGAAAGAAACAGTCAGACCATCCAGACGAATCTGAAAAATGTGCCCTGAACCTGAGCCCCTAATCGCCCCACCCAGGCATGAAAGCGCTGCAGCCTGCAATCCAGGGGCCTGTTCTGAATCCGCTGCTCACAGCAGCACAATAGGGTGTTAGTGCTTTGACAGCGATGAATAGAGGTCGGCCCAGTGTGCTGTAGTTGGGAGAAGCCCCGGCGCTGCTGGGTTTTAGAGGGGCCCTGGTTCACTGCTGGGACAGAGGGGGTGCTGTCAGCAGCTCAGCAGCCTTGGCAGCGGCAGATGGGAGGACCTCGAGGACGACGCGCCGCTCCACATTCTGACGGACCATTTGAAAACCTTTTAGCACAGATGAGTTGCTTGGAGACTTACGCTGCAGCTGAGCTCGCTTGGGCCGGGGCTGGAGGGGCTGGTCCACTCCGGCACATCAGAGCACGTGTGCCTGTGCTGAATCTCAAACTCTTTAAGCTGCAACACAAGATGACCTCTTAGGACTTAATGAAGACCACATAAACCTGCTGCACATCAGCAGAGCAGATACAAATGTGGGAATTCCATGCTTTTAATTTAACACAACAGCCAAAAAAATAAATAAAAATACACAACAGGCGTTTCCTTTACATACACTTTTGCTTTTCTGAATGTAAAACACAAGATTAAAGAGCCAGCAGCTGTAAATCTGCAGAAACACGTAGTTATTCTGAGTGAGAGCGTACCCGTGCCAGGGCTTCCTCTATGGAGATCATATTCTCCTTCACCATTGTCATCAGCTGGATGCGCTCTTCGTCGCTCATCGTGATCTCGCTGGCCACAAATCCGACATCATCACCTGTCAGGTTAAAAAAATACCACGAGCCACCACTTAGTTTTCATGAAACTGTTCCCATGACTGCAGCTGGCAGAAGAAACTCTTGTTTATTTACACAATTCCGGCTCCGTTTTATTTGAACATACCTTTTGAAATCTGACGTACCACCCCTCTCTGGGACTTGCGGAAACTTTGCCAAAAAGACTTGCTCTTTCTCTTTCCATCTAATTTTCCTTTTAATATACAAAAATTCAGTTTAAGTAAATAAAATAAAACAATAAACAAACAAGCAAATAACACAATAACGTCATAAAATAAAGTGATGGTGCTGGTTAACAACAATTATCATCACCTTAATAGGCTGAACTACAATATATGACATCATATTTAATCTAAACACATCTAAACCAGAAAGAATATGACAACAATATATTTACAAAGGTCCACATATTCAACGCTCACCTCCACATCCATCATCGGAGCTGGATTTGTGCACAGCAAACCTAGAAGAGAAAACAGGAAAAGAACAAATAACTTAATGAATGTGAAAGTCTGACTGAAGCCAAAGCTCCAAACACACCAGTACCTGCTGTTCAGAATTGCTCTCTTCATTTTTGCTGCTATCCCTCTTTCTCCTCTGACATGTTTTGCCATCTAACGCTGACCAGCTCATTCAAATAGCCATCAAAGCACTCTGTCCTTCATGACATTAGCGTCACATTGAAGAAAACTAGCTAAACAGGTGAAAAGGAACGGCTGCTCCTGACTGATGAGCAGATGTCAGCCCTCTGCAGCCATCAGGGCAACAATAGAGTCCTCTTTATGCCCACTCAGGATTTTGCAGCAGTGCATTCCTGCACACTTCCACCCTCCCAGTTTCAGCCCGTCACTCGTCATCTCTCTGAGCTGGTTGTTGCTCTCTGTCTCTGTCAGCTGACGGTTCCCAGTGTTTGTTCAATGTGTGTTTGCAAACAAAGCAGACGTGCCCTCATTATCCCAGTATACAGAGATGACGGGAGACCATACCTTCCAGTTTGTCAAACTTTGAACATCTCTCAAAATTTGGGAATAGCAAATAAAAAAAAAATCAATTGTTTTTAAATGTGTAATGATAAAAAATTGCAGTCTATCTACTTTATTCTAGGGAGATACATGTGTTCATACTTAAAGTTCATGTAAAATGACAAGTAAAGGTAAAGGTATATACAAATAAATTCATTTAGCCGTACAATTTCAAGAATTTAGCTCAAAACCCAAAGAAAGACAGTTAAATATTACAAATATATAAAATATAAAATTTTATTTAAGAGCCTTAAAAGTGTCAAATCAAACAGAAAAGCTCCATAAATGATAAAAGTTGTTTCATTATTTCAGTCAACCTCGATTTCGATTGGTGTAATTATAGATTATCCCACAAGGGGGCAGTATTAGCTCCATGTGTACCCAACCGAATAGTTAGGGGCTAAAATTCTGGTATTGTTCAGGTTCTGAATCATACACAACTCCTAATCACCCTTTAAACAACAATTTATATCAACTTGAAAGTAACCTTTGTTCGTCATCAAAGATTATTCCTCGCTGGTGATGAAACGTGACTAAGCATTAGAATCCCTTTAAAAACAACAATGGGGGGAAGGAAGGAAATTAGGTGACAGAGCAATGCTTCATAAATGTGACTGAAGGACACCAGGAAACAGAGGAAAGGAATGAAAAGCACAGAGATAATACAGGAAGATGAGTCACGGCTCAGTTCCCAACTGTGAAAATTACTAAATCATAATGTGACATTTAATCCAGACGTGGAGGAAATCTGCATTACTTAATTGTGTATAATGTGTGAAGAGGAATTTTTACCTTCTCTCAGTCTCTGGGGTGGAGATGTTACTGTCAAGTCCGAGGGATTCCTTTAAGAGATCATTTTTATGATTATGCAGAAGTCTTAACACATCAATGCTTTAATTACAAGAAGTTTTCCAGTAGAAAAACTATCATTTCCAGGAGAAACCAACTGCAATTAGGAGGCAAAAAATAGGAAGCTGAATTTTCCTACATGTGTAATTTGTTGTAATTTTAAGCTGCCACTCTTGTAATTAACCATCAGATTAACCCTCACACTGGAGGACAGAATCTAAGCGAGCTCTCTGAGCTCCAGCCAGACATCCAGCTTCGGTTTCCCGCAGAAGAATCATGCGGAGGCAGTTCTGTGCTCTCTTATCAGCTGAGACAGGCCTCCTGGTGGGGTCTGACACACCGACAGCCTGGACACTCACCTGGATCTGACAGCGGAGCTGCAGTGACGTGGCCACTGACTCAAGCTTTCCCTGAAACACACAGGATGAGGGCAGCGAGCGAGTAAATTACAGTGTCATCAGAACACAGAAATAGAAATGATATTCAACCACGCGGTGGCTTCACAGCTGCATGTCACAGTTATGAACTTTACAGCTGCCTTTCTGCAGAAACGCATCTCGCTTAAGAACTGAAACCTCCACATATTGAAAGGTCTAAACGTTAAATGACCTAATTTACCAGGTGGGTCACAGTTATTCTGTGACTGTTGAACTACTGAAAACTCAGACGTCCGTTTGGTGCATCAAAGATCCTCCAAAAGGAATCCACATAAAACGCAGGATAAAACATTTCATTATCTGTAACGGACGCAACGGAAAGGCTGCTGGTTTTGCATATCTGTGATATGCAAATGGCCGCTCATGCAAACAGTCTTCTGAGCCCTGGCTGCTGGTGATTTGATGACAGAGATTTACTAAGTGAATTAGAGCGTCTGGGAGGTGGTGTTGCCACCTTTTGCCTGAGCTAAGCTCAGTTCATGACGGTCTGCAGTGACCGCAAAGACGGCAGCCAGGTGTAAACCCCAGCACCCAACATTTTTAATGAGTCCAGCTCTTCACTGACCATTTCTGCATCCTGCACTATCTTGCGTTTCCGTATCTCCTCCATTCTCTCACACACGTCACGGAGGGAGGTGCCGTAATACTGAGAATACTGCTGAGCCAGGTCATCAAGGTTCCCCACTGAGCCATCCTGAAAGAGATAACAAAGCACTTAAAATCACTCATGGGTGACCGCAGGCATGAGCAGGAAAACGACACCCCGCCGAGTCTGCTCGAGACGCCAAACAGCAGGCCGAGACAGTAAACAGCGCGATGATTACAGCCATTGTTTGAAGGTTTGGAGCGGTCACCAGCAGAACAAACATCCAGGAAGCAG
Organism: Arothron firmamentum; assembly: GCA_016586285.1. Lineage (NCBI taxonomy): Eukaryota > Metazoa > Chordata > Actinopteri > Tetraodontiformes > Tetraodontidae > Arothron > Arothron firmamentum. The sequence continues at coordinate 12,254 of BJFM01003034.1, forward strand.
CAATGGTAAACGTCCAGCTGCGGTATTGCCTGCGTCTTCACCATCTTCCTGCCCCCGTGACTGCGTGCGTCCTCAGCGCTCCTCAGAGCTGACCCAGCGGCCAGAGGAAGCTGGCTGTGACGCAGCCGGGTCACTTCAGGCTCTCCTACAACCATCAGGGGTTGACTCAAGAGGTCTCACTCCACCGTAACTCACACCTAAAAACACCCGCAAGAATCCGCTTGTGACAGAGAAAAACCTCCCGTTTCTGTTTCCTATGATTGTGCAGAAACTTTAAATGATGTGACTTTTGTCCCGTGGGTCAGCCATAAGAAGTGTCATGAGTCACATTTGTGCTGAGTTTCATGACTTACTGACCTTGTTGACCAGATTCAAAATATAAGACAATAGTTTTGGATGAGTTAAAAAAAAAAAAACAGTTCATAACACAACAATCATTAAATCATTCAAATACTACTGACAACAGTAACCAAACACTTAAATGATACAAAGTTAGCAATTTTTATCAGCTGTAGTCTTCTCACATCTTTTATGAGAATAATTTAAACGCATAATTAAGGAAAAATAGCTTCAAAATGTTACCGAGTTAAAAATAAAAGTATGTTTATTAGTTATGGTCATCCATAAACAGTCAGACGTGTTATTGCCAAGACAGAGCCCGGGGGTATGCAAATGCAGCGCGCAGCGATAATGTGTGTTCACTTCAGAGACTCTGACTGGCTCAACTGTCCAGAAAAGAGGGCCATTCATTTGTCAAATGACAGGCCCCCGGGGTCAGAAAACGCTCCCAAAAATCTGCTTTTCACACGGGCTGACAAGCTCTGCGCCGCGTTTGGACGCTGCGTATAAACGAGTCATTGTGACACGGCCGCATGACGCCGCACCGTCGCACACGGACACGCTACAACGTATGTTCTCCTGCCCGTGAATGTAAACATAACTCCGTCGGAGGAAAAGACAAGTGGGCGAAGCATAAAGGCTGCAGACACACGGCGTCTCACACCAGCGCTGCAAATGTAAAAACTAGGTCGAGTTTTGGAGAAATCTTTGCAGCGTGCTTCGTGCTTCCATTTCCAAATGAATGGCCTGTAAATTACAGCATGAGACATCAGCCGCAGAGAGCAGGAAAGAGGAGAGCGGTGTCACGTTTCTCAGGCAATGACCATCTGACGCACAGACAAAAGGACCCACGTGCCCACAGGGCAGAGTGTCTAATGAGTGTTTTAACAGTTTCCCTGCCTTGTCTCACTCTCTCAGCCGTTCAGCAGGGTGTCACTGAGTGTCGGCTGTAAAGCCGCAGCGGAACGCTGCCCTGAGCTACAGACACCGGGGAATGGCCACGTTTCTGGGAGGATGAGAGGAGTGGAGCATCAGTCTATTCTGACTGCTGAACAGACGTTGATTTGTTGTAGAGCATGTTGTCATGTGAGAGCGGAAGAAAAACACCAGGTGTGATCTATTTAAACTCCATTTATCCATTCCTAAAGGTGCTAAAAACATGCTCCAGTCTCATTCATCTTGTCTTTCTTGAACAAAACGCCCGTGTCAGGAATGTCACTGTCTTTGAAAGATGACTGAAGATCACTAAAATGTCCCAATAGGTCAAAACAAGCAGTAACTTAAATCTCTTCCACCTACGAGCCCGTTTTTGCCAATCTAAAACTTTCCCCTGCAAACACCAAACTGTTTTCAGAAAGAGGCCTCATAAATTGAGACATTTCCCCAATTAATGCCAAAGAAACTAGCATCAACCAAACAACCACGTTCCATTGGATCATAAAAACAAACTCACCACAGCCAGGCCCCCGCTCCAAACGTTGCTAACCAGCACTAGCTGTCCTTCAGTTCCACCACGCTACTTTAACGCAGTTTTGGAACTTTAGTCAGTGAGTGAGAGGAGGACAATGCATCCTGGAGTTAAGGGGAGGGGTGTCCTGCATGCATAAATCAGAGGGAGGGTGGGAGGAGGTTGGGGGAGTTGCAACCACATGTGACGCTGGTGCTGGGTGGAGTGCTCGACTCTCTCCAGCTGCGGCCCAAAGGGACTGTCTGACTAACATGTTCAAATAAACCACCATCTTTTCATTTGTCAGTACGGCTGCTTGTTTATGTCTGTAGCAGACTCAGAGTGATGTGTTTGACTTTATTGGCTTCATAAACTGAATATTAGTCATATACTCAAACACACACACATACACACTCTCTCTGCTGAAGAACTCTATGTACATTATGCTGGATTATGTGTGTATTCATTCAGTTGTTAAGTTACATCTGTTCAAATCTAACTTTCTCTTCTTTTTAGGGTCAATGAAACATTTAATTTTGATTATTACACTAACCAAAATGGTTTTCGTTAGTCTGTTTCTTCATCCGGATTACTCCTGGAGGACTGTCCTGTTAAGACAGTACTTAAGGTTTCTTAATACGGATAAACTTAATGACTTAATGTATCAAAAAGCATCAATTAATTAAGAAAAACAGCAATGCTATTAATAATATTTAATATATCATATGTCCACCGTATTTTCAGTTTTTCACTGATATGAAAAAGTAACAACTCAATTAAGAAAAACGAGGAAAAAAACAAAAGGGACGTTTTGAACGATCCATCTTCTGACCAGCAGGTGGCAGCAGATAGTTACTGTGATTTTCATTTATTTTTTTCATTTACAGCAAAGAGGGTTAAAAACAACAACAACAAAAAACCTACACAATGTTTCCCAAAATAAATTAAACAATGAAAAAAAAATGCTTTAATAATTTAAATAAATATTAAAGTTAGCAATGTGACATGTGATTAGAGCTCACCCCTGACATTTCCTTGTGTTAATGGCTGAAATGTCTTCACGCATCTTCAGAGATCTTTGCTTATGCTCAAGGCGCGAGTACAAGGGTGGTGACCTCGTTTGACTATAGGGAGCTCACGCTTGGAGGAAAAACCCTGAGAATCCCCCTTTTTGTTGTCCCACTGCCTTTAATCTTCATCTTTAGTAACCCGCTACTGATTCCAGAACAGTAAGTAGAAACAGAGTGAGAGTGAGTGAGTGTGTGTGTGTGTGTGTGTGTTTGTGTGTGTGTGTGCTGGGGGGAGGACAATAGTAGTGTCATGAGCGGTGGGAGGCTGCGGATTATGCTGAGCTGCAGATGGAGGTGGAGAGCTTCCTCCTGTGCACGCTGCCTGGTAGGGCCGCTTTCCAGGTTACACACACTGCCGAGGAGTGCTGGTCAGATCTGGGTGAGGGGAGAGTCATACAGAGATGCCCCCCCCCCGTCAGCCAGGTCCATTTCCCCGTGTGTTATGGCCCGTGATTGCCTTTTTCCTGCCACAACCCCGGAGATCAGAGCGCTCGTCTGAGCTTTGATCCCAGCTGAAATCGCCGAGCCCAACGTGGAGACAGACGCTGTTCACGGGTGTGTGGAAAGATTACGGCGAGACGCTGGTGTCTGTCAGAGGGAATTTATTTTTCGCCAAGCAGGTCTGGTGTAAATGGAGAAAATGTTCTAAATAGAGGGCAACTTTTAGAAGAAGTCAACGGGAATCATATACAACTGAAAACATTAACGTTGAAATATTAAATTCATGTAATCATACACAGTATCCTCCCAGACTAATTGTGCATCCACCATATGAGTGACAGAGATCAGAAAGCAGAACAACAACCCTGCAGAGAAAAAGAGCTTGACCATTTTTCACTGAGAGCTAAGTGGATTTTGACAAGTCTGAAACTAAAGTCTGATGACACACGTTAGATTCACAGACACGCCGTCAGCCGCGTACATGACGTGCATACAGATGAGCAGCTAGGGTTTTGGACCGCGTTGCCAGGATGTGAAGACACACCTCTGTTCCCACATTTCATCCGGACACAGATGAAACGCTTTTCCAGAGAGAGACAAAAGACCAAATCCTCTGCTATCAAATCTGATGCCCTAAACTGGTAGGTAGAAAAAAAAAAAAGAAAGACAAAAAACAAAACACAAACAGATGACGCAACACAGATCTATGACAAACGGGAAACAAGCCAGGGGTCCAGATTGAAAAAAGAGAATATTGGAGAAAGTCCAATCTGATTAAAAGCGTAGACTGTGACAAAAATAACCTCTCTAGAGCACTACAGCTCGCAAATCTGGTCATATTCTGACCAAATCTGCTGTATTAAATGAAAATCTGAAAGGACAGAGGGCAGAGGTGCATTCAGAGGACGCCTCCTATCATAATAAAGTCTCTGGTGAGCAGCCCCTCTCTGGACCGTGTCAGGTTCCTGTGGTGGGGGAACCCAGGGGATTACTCCCAGCCCGCGGCTGGCTGATACTTTCTGGACCTTGTGCAATTTGATTGATGCCCCGTAACCCCATCCATAGGTAATTACCCGTGTGTGAGAGCACCGTGATCCTTGGAGACCAGACTGCCAGTTTGCACCATTTCAGTGTGTCAGCTCATCCGTCAGAAGAGCCCAGCGTCTCACTGGAGGAATGAAAGGAAGCTGTCAATCACCCCACTGAGGCCACGGTGCCTCAGTGGGGTGAACATGTGATCTGGTCACATGGATCACATGGAGGAAAATCATAGTTACCAGCTGAGACCTGTAGGTTCGATGCAGACGCGACTGTTATCTCACAGGTGGCCTCAGGTGTTTCTGCTGAGGCTTCTCCGCCCTCACGGGAGATGGGTTCCCACGAACACTGAAACAGCATCGGTGGAACATCCAGAAGACTGACTGTACATAACCCTTCTGACAGCTGAAGACGTCCCAGCAGAGCGGAGGACGGCGTCCCCCGTCCAATTCCACTTGACGTCACGTCTAAACGCACACATGTGGCTTCTGCTCCCATCATACTGCCTCAGCCACTAATGGACGTTAACCACAGCCAGCCAAGCATGTTCTCATAAGAATTGCATGAGAATCTATATGGATCTTGAAACCTATTTTCAGCTCAGAGTTCAAGAGGGTTCAGCGTTTGACAGCCTCTGATGTCTTCTTACACGCTCACAGTTTACCCACAACTGACCCCCGGCTCCTGTTTCATTCAAAAATTTAAAGTACCTTCATGTTCACTGCAAGATCTCTCGTTTTCTTTAGGTTAAATGACTGTAAATTCACCGCACACATTCGCTTAGCTAAAGATGTACACGTGAGCTTAAAGGCCACGATGTAAAATATCATCCAAACTTAAATAATGCAGGTTGCTTAAAGCACATTAAGTCAAAGAGGCACTCAGGAATTAAAATAAAAATAAGGAAAGATTATGCATTATAAATGGCTGTCATGGAGCTGGCTATAATAGTCACACTGGGTTTAAATGCAATGAAATAAACTTATATCATTACCGTCTTCCTTCTTGTGTAATATACATACTTACAAGCATCCCAAGTATTGATATTAGATAAAACAAAGGTTATATGGTAGCAAAAAAATGCTTGGAAAATAGAAAAGAAAAGTAAATCCCCCCGTATCCCATGAGCATCACGTTCAGCATTATGCAATAATTAAAGCAGCAATAATGTGGAAACTATTGATTTGACCTAAACCAACGCTGGCTGACTCAAATGTTTTTGATTCAACATGTCGTGCTGGCTTCACCTCTGGCACAGCTGTTATTTACTGACCTTTGAGCGCTGCCCCACGGCCTCTAGATCAGAGGTGGGCAAACTAAGGCCCGGGGGCCACATGTGGCCCGATGAACTACTTAATCTGGCCTGTGAGCCTTCACAATAATTTCTCCAAAAGCCAAATTAAGAGAGTTGTCAACTTGATTGGAAGAAAAAGGTTCAGACATCAAAGCTCGAACAAACAGGAAACAGTCATGTGATGCCGTTTTCAGAGAGAAAACAGAGTCATCAAAACGTGCAGCAAATCAAAGGCTCCCTTTTCCACGGCTCCACTGACGCAGGTGCCAGGTTTGTTCATGGAGCAGAGAAAATAAACACGGAACAGATTTCACAGAGCGTGTCGACCGCTGGGAATAACTGGCTGTCACCGGACGCGGCGGCTCAGATGCTAACGTGAATGCTATTAGGTGTGAAAGTGAGTTTATCAGCTGACCTAACTGTGACCGTCTCAGAGGGAGGTCGCTTAGCTGCACGCGCCAGGTTATTACTGCAGGAGCTGTGACGGGAACGTAATCATTCACACACAATAAGAACAAGAAAATTACAAATTATTATGCAAATTAAAGACGCAGCTAATTAGGGATTAACATCACAAAAGACATCTGCAATTAATAGAAATGCCTAGAGGTCCCCGGGTAACACTAATCCACGCAAAGGCGCTTTACTCTGCATAATAGGCAACCCTCGAACCCAACAATGCTCCTAAATCTGGTGCAGTTGCACAGCAAATGAAGATGATTGTCAGCGCACATCAGCTCCAGTCCTGCAGGTGCACTCACAAGAGGAAGAAAAGAAAAGAAGAGACAGCTACGACTTTCCCAGGACGAGAAGACGGCGAGCGGCTCTGAGCTGACGTGCCTCTGGGCAACAGATGTTTGCGTTTGTCATCAGCCCTTTGCACGAGTATATTTACCAGGCACCTCACAAAAACAGTGAGTTCAGTAAAAACTGAGCATGGAAAGTAGTTTTTTAAATTATGTTTAGTTAAAAGAGAGGCTAATAAAAGTAAACGTAAATACATTTAAAGTAAAAATCCAATGTCCGAGTCCGCGCCTCAGGTCAGCCATGTAAAATGCACTGCTCCTTGAATCAAATGTACTGCTCCTTGAATCAAATGTACCTCTCCTTGAATCAAATGTACTGCTCCTTGAATCAAATGTACTGCTCCTTGAATCAATTTTTCTGCCTGGATAATTCTGGAGAAGAACTCAAAAACCACACCTAGAGCTAAAGGTCACCGACTCCGACCTCGCGTTTACGTTCAGAAACACCTTGGAGATAAAAATCCACACACAGTTCAAGTCGCCCGTGTTTTTAACCCACGTCTGCAGGGAAACAGGTGAGGGCACATCTGGGCGGTGAATATTCATGGCAGCGGATCTGAGCCACAAATAGACTCAGTCGATGGGCGCAAACAAACTCGGGTGGTTTGAGCGCCGGCAGACGGCGAGGGGAGAGTCACGGGCTCCGTCAGTGACGTGACGCCAGCCACAGCCCTTTTCTCAGACTCGCTGGGCAATCACGTTACTCTGATGCGACTTGAATTCATATAATCCCACTAATGCAACCTTCTCCGGCACAGTTGAGGATTTCCTGCGAACGCGTGACCCCTTTCTGGCCCATCCATCTGCTAGGAGATTAAAATAAATGCCTTCTATTGGCCAACAGTTGCGGAGCCAGGTCGGAGTGTGAAGGGCTGACGTCCTTGTCACGGCGTTTCGGAGGACAATCCCTTTTCCAGATCAGATGTGGTGAAACACACACCTCTGATGTGCATCTCTTTACAACCCACAGGACCGTGCGTCGCTTCTTTTCACAGAATTTCAAGCTCGAATCATTGTGACATTTTAAGAACACGTGTTCCAACCCAAACAATGTCACCCACCGCAACCTTTTTACTGGCCCTACTATTTAAATGGCACGGTAGCTGAGCCTGGTGCACGACAGTGACATCATAAATGCAGTACGTGGCATTTAGGAAATGTTCTGCATGATGTAAAACGTCTAGTTGGAGAACAGTCAAAGGCTGGAATACACTTGGCGACCTTGATGATTAAAGTCTCTTTTCCAAATGTGTAAATCAAGTATTTACACTGCACGAGAGTGAGGCGCCACCCCTCTCACCAGTGAATCACCCCGTCTAGAACACACTAAACATGCAGCCGGAGGTGCTGGGCGGCCAGTGGGTGGCCTCATTGTGCCATATGGAATTTTTTTAGCTCGTCTGCGCTCATCCCAGAGAGAGCCAAGGGTGCGCCTGCAGACATGCTAACTCCTAAAAGCTGCGAGTGCAAAGGTGAACCCCTGGTGTCACTATCTCACAGCTGCCCGACATGGATGGATGAGCTCAGAGGAGCTGGAGCTGCACAAGGCAACATGAAGCTGGGCCAGGGTGAGTCGTCCTGCCAGTCTGACAGATTAGGCTCCATACGGACACCAGCAAACACTCCACCCACGGGCTGACACTGAGCTCTGGACCACTCAGACCGAGCGCTCACTCGGTTTCCACAGGAGGTGGACAGCAGAAGAGGAAGCAGAGCAAATGTGACACATATCTAGGCTTTCCTGACATTACAGTTATTTATTATGATGCATTGAAATGTGTGACAACAGGTTATTGACAGGGTTTATGTAAATCCTTAGGTACCTTTGCATTAAACCCAGGCTAGAGAGAGCTTAGGAAGGACTTCTGGTGTGTTATGTTTGCCAAGCTGCATCTATTTTTCCTTATTGCAGTGTGACGTGTTTAATTAGCCTGGCACATTAGCCTGTCATCTGCACATGACACAAGCACAATACCGCGCAAAACTCACAAATTAAACTCCACAAATAACACCCATCTGCAAGAGTATAGATAAATATAAATGTTAGATTACCAACAAACATGAACTTGTGCTGCAAGGAACATTGTCCATATGTTGACAGCCAGATGCAGGAAAGTTTCAATAAAATAGGTCCTGGCCAAACCGCCCCCGTGCACGTTGACATTCTGCTGGTCTGACATGTTCCATCCGTGCTGGATGTGCAGCTAATTGCTGTCGAAGCCGCATCTCTGTGGCATCTGTCCTGACAGACGCAACAGAAAAGACTAATTGCGATTACAACTTCACTCGTCAGAGTGAAAGTCAGTCGGGCCAGCTCCCGGGTTCGGACCGCTGCATTTGAATGCAGACAAAGCTTTCTTCCTGTAGCGTGGAGCTGTGCAGATGCTTGAGACAATGACTCAGAAAACACTGCAGATACTTTAACAGAGGGGAAGGAAGTCAACTGCACCGTGCAAATTGACCTTTTTAGCCTTTAACATTTTAATCTTGTTCATAGAACAGACAGTTGGCAGCCCCCACCTCGATGCTGTGATAGGGGGGCCTGAGCATCAAGCCTTTCACTGCATCCTCCAAACACCAGCTCTAGATGAACTGAGACTTGCCAATGTAGGCAAAAGAAGTCAACTCCATGAGCACGAGCCAGCACGGAGCAGCCCGGCCACGGCCTTCAGACCCCAGCGGTCAGCGTTCCGCAGGAAGCCACACCGGCAGGTACGCAGAGAAAAGGGTTGTTCTGCCCGATTCCTTCGGCTGACCACACCCACACTGATGCCTTCAGCCAGCACTTCAGAGGCCTTTTAGGAGACATCCGCTTCATGCTCGCTGAGGCCAACAAGCTAAAGCACGTCTGATGCTCCAACAAGTGCAGATGGTCGGCTTGCTGTTCAGAAGAAAACCACCAGCATGGCGGCGCTTTTCTGCAGAGCAACAAAATGCAAGTCTTCCTACATTTAAAACATATTTTTTTGGAGGGGGTGAAATTGGACTAGGGAGGCAGCATCCATGCAGGTTTGCGAGTACTGAGAAACAGGGGGCATGTCGAGAACAAATGCCACAATTTAATGCTTAAATCTTTTCTAATCTCTGATGCATTCAACTTTCTCATTTAAAAATGCATCCGTGACAAAAACACTGTTTTGTTTTCACAGAACAAAACTGAGCACGCAGACCGAGTGTGAGTGAGCACTGGTGCGAACAATGGAGACGCTTTAATTGCACATGACTGATTTTTTTTTTCCTTGTGTGTGACCACAACTGCTGCACGCAGGAGCTTAATATAATATAAATGAACTCTTACTTACTGCTTTAGCGGCTCTGATAGAATAATAAAGCAAAACAAACAATCCTCCCTGCTGATGGATAGAACCTGAGCAGACACGGAGGCTGTACGCATGTTTGATATGATAGAAAACGGAGTGTGGCGTAATGGGGATTAAGACGAAAACGCCATCTTCACGGTTCCTCGAGGCACTGAATGAAAGCCAGGGTTTGTTGAGGAGGCAGCTCGAGTAAAAGCTTGATCCTCCGCAACAATGTCAGTTGAATTGTCATATGAAATTCATAAGGGAGGAGGTTCTGTGGCTGCTGTGGGGGGAAGAAAAAAAAAAAACAAGTGAAAGTGGGTCATAATCTGGAAGTGCAATAACGACTGCTCTTTAAGGCGCGTGATCCTGCGGTTAATTCTGTACATGTAAAAAGATAACGATTGCAGGAACCCAACAATTCTATAAATCCTTGGAATAAAGAATTCCAGACGAGTTCTGCACCGGTCAGTCTGGCTGGTACCGTCTGATTTTAAAGCTTTAAAATGTTTCCTCTGCACAGGTGAGAAGGTAAGAAGGCAGCATCCCTGGTTGATCCATGGATGCCTTCAGAGAGAATGTGACCAGGATGGAAACTTGAATCTGTGAGGGAGCGTGAAACAGTCGTGCAGATTAGTCTGTAAATTTGTAAAACTCTTTTTTCTGGAAACCCCCCATTGTCGACCTTGCTCACACGTTAACCTGGTGTCCCTGCTGCAGATGTTGCGTCTCGCAGAGGTTAACTGGTGTACGTGCCAGAGGGATTTAAAACTCTGAGCGGACGTATGGACATATGGTATGTTCACTCACATCTGAACCAGAACCTGACGTCGCTCCCATGTCAAGCAGGAGTGGACCATTTAGTTGGGAGGCAAAGAAAGATCGATATGTGTTCCACAAAGATTGAGAGCGAGATAGAAGTCAGCGAGTCGCACGTATGCACTTATCCTCTCAATATATTACTTTCGCAGCTTACCGGGGTGATTACTGTAACCCTTAATTTTCATTAATGTACTGAGAGCAGCAGAGCATGGAAACAATCTATAAGCTGCTGTCTATATGACCCAGATTTCAGGAAATACAGAATTAACTACAGCACCGTCCTTTGTGATAAATGACAAAATCAAAGTCATTTACTGTCTATGGATGCTAAATCAACATTAATGTGTCTGGACATTAACAGCAAGGTCATAAACTAAAAGCTATAAGTCAACTTCATACAGAGGGTACCTTTTTTTTTTTTTTTTTTTAACAATAAAAGGTTTTTATTCATCCATAGCAACAAGGTCGGGTGGCTGAACCCTCACGACGGAGGCCGGTCTCAGCCGTGCAGAGAGAGAAGAGGCCTGCAGGGAACACGGTGAGACCTCTGTGATGGAATGTGATCAAGGTCGGTGTAATTTAGTCTGACTCAAAGATGTGAACATGCTGGTGACGCAGCACAGACGGAGAGGTTAAGGCCAAAGGCCTGCTGGTTTCAAGACTCCCACAGATCCACGAAGGGTGGACCCACATCAGGCAGGATTAGTGGCTCTGGAAGATGCAGGAGACGGGAGAGGGTGAAGCCGGAGCCGGGCTTTCTGGAGGAAAGCGTTTGCTTGCTACGTGACAACCATGCACTCTCGTGCTCGCTCTGTACACCGTTGAGTGCATGATCCATTTCTCCTGGGGTCTGTCTATAGGCAGAGCCCCCCAGCTGCCCTTTCTCTGTTCGAAAAACGCACGAAACACATTTGAAATGGGAGAAAACACAAATATTTCCCCTCTAAATGTTAAAATCATGAGTGTCGGTGAATAATTGCTGTTTTGGTTTGACTTCGTTTCGCAAATGTCACAAATATCAAACATGTTCCTCTTGCATGTTAAGCTTTAAAGTGCTACATAGTAGAGCTCCCCCAGCACAACCAGTGCAGTAATCCAGCAATATTCCAGTAATGGTCCACTGCTTTGACGTAATCTATACTGACACAAGTCCATCAGCGGGCCTACCCTACTTCACACTACACGATAAGCAAGAAGATGGTGGCACCGGATCGCTTTGCATCACTCGGAGACACACCCAGCCTGGTAACGGAGCTCTGGAAAAACCGTCTGCGACCAAACTAACGCTCCACCGGTCCACATGACAAAACCAGTGGAGGTGTTTTGAGGAAGGAAAAAAAAATCCACCTTGTTTGACGTGAACCAGTCCTTTTCAGTCTCCAGTCTGCAGGGACAAAACCAGCGACAGCTGTCAGCTGCTGCGGAGCCCCTTTTCTGCCAGGCCCCTTTCAAACGGGCCTTTATTCCGTCAGGAGAGGCCTGCTGCTTTTGCCTGTCCCCTGATCCTCTGACAGAGAAGGGAGGGAGGGGGGCAACCTTTTAAACAGCCAGGATCTGTTCCCTGTTCTGAGGATGGACTTCAGGATGTGTGTTTTAATGAGGCCTCGGGTTTGGGCGTCCTTTGGAAAACCAGTTCTAAAGAGAGTCGTTCACAACGCGAGACCACAATAGACTTTAATGGCTTCACTGTGGTGCATTTATCATTTTAATTCCACACTTCTGCAAACTTTAAAGTTAAGGTTCTTTCTTTTTTCCCACCACAGGTCACATCAGCGGAGACTTCATTTAATTTTAAAAGTTACTAGAGTGTAAAATGTGCTGAAAAGTGCTTAGAGCTGCAGTAAGAGCCCATCTGGACCTACACTGAGTCTGCCGAGGACAGGAGGTGTTCACGTCAGGGGACGTTTGATTTTTTTGGTTGGATTTCATCCACACACACCCCCCCCCCCACCCCCACCCAGCCACCTCCATGTTGTAACACTGCTTAGGTCATGCACAGCTCAATCAACTTTAATTAGATTAGTTTTTTACAGCGGCTAATGTGAGCTTTGGTGAACGACTCATGCGTGCACACTTGCCAGAACTGATCAGACAGCTCAAACCTGCTGCGGGGCAGATGAATTATGGGATTTCAAACAAAAGAACCCACTACTGTACGCTAACTCTGAAGAGAATTATGGAACCTTTGGACTTTGTATCATTTCTAAAAAATAGGGTGAAAGCAAGATCAAAACAACCTCAGAGTGTCTCTTACTGACAAAATTATTATATTATTGAGTTTAGATAGCTATGATGCTAAATTTTTAATCATCTATGGCTACAGTGATCTCAAATTACAAAAATCCTTGCACAGATTCTTCACCGACATGTCCTGAAGCGACTCTCGGCTTTTTTCCGGCTGAGAAAATGGGTCGGACCAGCCAGACAAGCAGTGCAAACTGCAAAATCCTGATTGAGTTGGAACAGCTCAGGGCTGATGAGGTACTAAGAAGCATATGGGTATTCATTATTTGACTTGTAATGGAACAATTGTGCAATTAGAAGTGTAATTAGGCAAAAAAAGTAGACCTTTTCCAACCAAAATGCACCATAATGGCTTAATATTGTGGTCCGAGTACAGAAAAACAAGAGCGATTAAGCCACAAACAGAGGAGCATAAACAAAGCCAATTTTCCATTCAGCTGTAAAAGCTGCTCTGGTGGAGATGAATGGGCTCTGCCCCGTGATTGAACTGTAAAACTCTGTTTGTGCTGACTCCGAGAGGAAAAGAAAGTTTGGAGCGTGAGACTGGCCAGCGTTTGCTCGAACCTACAAAAAAGGCCGATCACAAAGTGCCTCTGTCTCTGAATCTTTCATGAACACTCGGACCTAATAAGGCGGGACTCTCTTAAAGCCGCGCGTGCATTCAGACACGTTAACACAAACCACACACGGTCGCCGTCGCTATGAACCCGGACCCTGCAGCGGTTGTGGTGAAGCCGATCACGGACTCTCCTCTCAGTTCTGAAATGGCTAACTGAGAAACAGAACCTCGCTCTTCAGCCTCGGGCGGCGTAACCCTTCTATTAACGAGCAGCCTTTCCAACCCGTGTCTGTGGAGGAAAGCCAACGCCGGCATTAATGAGAATTAAAAGACCGTGGTCCCTCTGGGCCCGGTGACACCGATGTGTGCCGAGACTGTGCCTGAGGTCAGACACGAGACGACAGTTTGGCAGAGGTTCGCTCTGCAGGTGATGCAGGTTCACGTCACGGTGATGTAACCCATCAAAACCACCTCGCACTTCTTTTTTTCTTTGGCCTAACCTGGGTCGTCTGGCCCCAGACTACCGTACTGCCCCCGGTGAATTACAGGCTGAGCGGATCTGACTGAATCCAGAGTGAAACAGCAATCCTCTGCAATTATATTAACCAGCAGCCTCTCAGTCAACACAGGCTGGCGGTCGTCTGCGCACAAAGAAGATCAACAGATACAAAATGGGAGCGTCGATAGGCATCTGTCGTCAGAGGCGACCTCGGCTTGGACGGCCATCTGTAAATCACAGGGCTTATGATTTGCCATATTGTGATCCGCTAGCAACGTACATTAACCCCCGAACCCAGGACGTGGTTTATGGTATGCAGAGTTAAACAACAGCCATGGGTTTGCTGCTTAAGCCCAGAAATCTGTCAGATCTCCTTCTGGCGGCGTTAAAGCAGCCAACTCTGAGCATCAACACGGTCTTAAAACACCTTTAAACTGCTTACCTTAAAGGTGTACGGCGCCTCTCCCAGGTCGATGCCGTCTTTAGCCAGTTTATCCCTTATCAGCACCTTGAGCTTTAGTTTGGGATAAGTCACAAAGTCGTTGCAGTCTGTGACCCTCAGATTATGGTTCCCGGGACAGGAGGGCTGGTGTTGACCTCTGCTCTGTGAGCGCGACCTCCGACAGCCATCTTCTCTGCTTGAGGGTTTGCAGAACGAAGGCTGCAGAGGCTCTAAGGTGAAGTAGTAGCCTGGTGCCTTCCTGCTGTCCTCCGCTCTCAGCTTCTGCACCGCGGCGAGGAGCCTGTGTCGGTGGTACTCGACGTGGACGCCGATGGCGTCCAGGTCGGGCTCCCCGATCTGTTTGCAAACTTCCAAATCATCATAGCCGTTGTCAATAAATGACTCCACGTAGTGGGCCAGGTGGAGCCTCGACAGCCACTCCAGGACGATGTTTGGACCTTGGCTCATTTTAACAGGCCTACCTGGACTTCATCATACCCACTGAGCAGGGACGGGGGTCTCTCGCGTCCATGTGGGTCCCGCTCACGCCACCACGAAGTCCATTTGGGATTAAAGGAGACAGGTGGTGTTGCAGCAGAGGAACCAGCAGCTCCTCAACCTCTCCAACACCTCTGAAGTTTCCCTGAACCGATCAGCAACAATAAGACGGGCTCAAAGTCTGTTTTATCACGCAGTTCACGTCGCTGCTCTGTGAATTAAAAAGCACAATCCGGCTGGAAATATAAACAACAACAACAACAACAACAACAAAATCAAACTTAATTGAACATTGTAACAAGTTACTGAATTGTGTGAATTAAGTTAAGTGTAAATTCAGACTTATCTTACTTGTCGTTGACGCTAAGGGGAACACGCGGAAATGGTTTTAAACTTGTCCCCGTTTGCTTCAAGTTCTCCCCGGAGCCCCTGGACGGTTGGCGTCCTCCGAGGCAGCATCCATCCTCTTTGTCTCGCAACGGTGAACAGAGCAGAGGAGCTTTCGTCCATCAAACATTCCACCGCTGCAAACATCAGAACATGAGCGCGTTTATTCACTCCGACATGTGGCCGCCCTCAAAGGCTGCCCGGGAACTTAAAAATGCGCAATCCTGCGTCCCTGCCCGGAGTTCCTGTGGCGGACTTTGTGTCTAGCTGGCACCGCATTGAACTTAGCCGCTTCTCCATCCGCCGGTTTCAGACGCTGTGAGGAGGAGGAGGAGGAGGAGGAGGAGGAGGAGGAGGAGGAAGATGCCCTGCTTGGGCTTTAGTTTCTTACCCAGGTGACAGCAGGACTTCATGGAGCAATGGCGCCACCTGCTGGCGCTTTTGGGAAACAGAGGCCTAAAACTAATGAGAAAAAAAACCACGACAATAATTAAGATCTAGGTCGGATAAGCATATTAAATAAAATAGCTGTTCTTCTTGGGTTTGTAAAATATATTATCTCTTAGGTATTTTATTAAATGTGCCAAAAGTTTTAAAACACCAACAAAGTTAGTATTTATAGTACTAATCACCTCCACCATGTGACGTCAACATATTAACTTTAGCTATGAACAGATTTTAATAAACTTTCAGTTTTTAAAGGATTCTTAATCATTGCTCGGCAGAGGTCTGTAGTGCCCTTGTGCTTTAACATTTACAGTGCTATTTACATTATTTGGTTGATGAGGTCAAACTGTTAATTGATATCTTAAAATTAAAACATGGAATTCCATACTGTTTTACTTCATCACAGCTCACTGGTCAAATTCTCTGTCATAAATTTTCCCAAGGCCTAAATAAAAGCAAAGTGCAAACAGCAAAACACAAAAAAGAAAACATTATCATCAGTTTTGAATTTATTTTCATTGCACGGGAATATATATATTGTATCTACAGTCTATGTGGCAGCAGATTAAGTCAGACATCCATGTGAAATTTATTTTAATAAAACTGTACAAAAATGGCCTACAATGACAAAATACTGCAACTCCATAGATATTCATCCCAGAAGTCAGAAAGATAGACGGAAAATATGGCAAACGAGGAACCCCCGAGCTCTCCTTCACGCTGTTGTGACCTGAGCTTTTGTTTTTTATGCAGTCCTGCTTTGCACAAAAAGCAAAAGTTTTCCAGAGGCAAACAGTAACAGAAAAAAAAATGTAGCAATAAAATATATTCTCTCACTCTTGTACATTTGGCCTGGTCAAATGAAGATGGTGATGTGCCATGAGAACTTCAGCTTTGTTCATCTAGGTGTTAAATACAGATGTCAGAACAGACAATCTCTAAGAGGGATAATACATGGTTGTTTTCAAGTTTGTAAACACTTAATATCATGCATCCTTCAATGTGCAAGAAGAGACCATTTAGGACATATATGTTGCAAACTGAAGCACTTCAATTTTGAGGCCACACTTTGTAGAAACAGACTCCAACAAGAGGGAAGGACCTGCCTGCAGTAGCAAACTTTAATCTGACATGAATGTGTTCAATATACCACGAGAACATGTTTCTTGTCATATCTGGATTATGGATGATTATGGACAACCTCTCTGAGCATCAATGCAAGTCACTGTATCCCAGAATTACATTAAAGGTATTCTTTTAAATAGTTGATTGAAATTAAAACTATATATAGATGTTCATTTTCAAATATATAAATGTCATGTCAGTTTTATTAACATGACTTTGAAAACAAATCTGAGAGTGAAGCAATCAGCATAATTAAATATTAACATAGAGACGCATATTCTCTCACATTTTGGTCCTTTTAAAAGAATAACAATATTGGGAGAAAGAGAAAATAGTGTTAAAAAAAAACAACAGATTTGACTTAAGTACAAAAATAGTGCAAAACCCACACAAGCGCGCTCTGACATGGGTTTATCTCAGTAGTTTACAGTATACCCGATCCACCAGCTGACTACAACATGCTTTCAGCCAACGACGTGTCCACCTTAAATTAAATATCTAGATGTTTACAGGTTTGAATCCTCTAAAATCAAACAATCTACGGACAGCTTAAGCCTTCAACTATTGCTAAGAGTCACTTTTCCATGATTGGAATCCAATTTCTAACTCTTCAGAATGACTTGAAACGCCAGGACGCCAACTTGAGTACTATGGGTAGTGAGACCCTTCTGTCCAAACTATCCAAACTTTAGATTTCGGGAAAATAAATCAAGACAACTCTGTGAACTTAAGCAATTCTTTGGTGTTGGGAAAAAAACATGGCCTAGAGTATGTGATATTGCCGGAACCTGCATTGTCAGATTTGCGTCCAGCCGTCTCATTATTTACATTTGGCAGCAGTTAGGATTCACCAAGTCTTTTTCTCAATTTTCAAAATAAAAGAGCGACCAATAATGCGCCTCCGTTGACACAAGTAGCAGCACATCCTCACACCTCATGAAAAGAAACCTAATTACAATAGAATTTCAATTAAACATTGGAAAACACTGTTGAGCAAAAACCTACTGAAATACACCGAATCCATGTATTTTTTTTTTTAATAAATATTAGCGCCCATACACATATTCCTGAATATATGTATGTTCACAAACACACAGACATACACATAGGTAGAGGTTAGCATAATACGCGTCATGAGGCAACAGCATAGGAGAAACAATTCTTAGGTAAATGATTCAGAGCCGACCGCTGGCACAGGCGGGGAGTTCTGTGCGCTCCATCGCGTCTACTGGCAGCTACCGATACCAACACAGCATCACCATTTCCATTGTGCTCTAAGAGACACATGCTTCTTCCCTACACAATTAAAAACGTGACAAAAACAACCTCACTAACAAAAAAAAAGTCAAAGAATTTCAAAGTTAACTTGAACCAAAACACACATTTAAGCCAAGGACGAAGGACAATCTTTGCCGTGCTCTTCAAAGCACGAGCTGCCACGAGCAGTGACCTCACGGAGACTCTGCTGGACACAGCAGGAGACCTTCAGAGATCTTTCAGTGTATCAACATTTCCACCATAGATCAATGTAAACACTTCTGCGGGGATTTCAGCACATTTTAGTGCAATCATTGACAAAAGAAAATATCTATGCCCCAAATACAACCCTCAATTGATTAATTCCAATGTTCATATTTTTTAAATAGAACCAAAGTGACTACTCTCAGGCTACCATTAATATTTCTTGCCCAAAAAGATTTGGAAAGATGCTGTTAAAGGAATGGTTGGTGATGAACTAGTGAACTACCAGCCCTTAGTCATAGGAGGAAATTGATTCATCCCCATCTGTTCTCTACAGTTCTAAGTGCTTTAAAGGCCAGTTCTGGACAAAAAGTGACAAAAACAGACAAACAGGACCAAGGTCAAACCGTTAAAAAAATAATTTAGACCACAAAACAAACATACGCAAGTCCTTTGTTGATTTGATTATTTCCACAAGAAACTGAACATCTTTTACTGCCTTGATTTAGTTTCCTTAGTCATTTGAGTCCGCTGTGTTTGCCAACACCATAAAGGGCAGAGAAAAGAAAGACGACTGTATTCAGGCCTCCACGAGTACATATTTTGCAGAAGTGTCTTTCATTACAAAGTAGTAGGGTGTACAGATAGAGATATAGAGGTGAAATATAGAGATCATGATTTATGGATATGACAGGTCCCCTCTGTCCTGTTCTATGATCACCAAGTGTACCGGAAAGAAAGATTCATACGGGTGTAGACTCTTCCATTTCTTTCCGTTCTCATCACTTTGGGTCAGCCGGTGTCGATGCTGCTGCCTTCCGTCAGTGGCTGCTGAGGTAAAGCAAAGTTTATGATATGGCGCTGGGGAGAAAAGCATTCGTTTGTTGAGCAGTTGGGTGGTTTGTTGCTGCGCCTGTGAAGGGAAATGGAGAAAAGAAAAGGGGGACCTGCAGTTTTTAAGAGACACTGGTGATTTGCGTGATTTCAGAGTCCGATCCTTCTCAAATGCCATCAGAGCTGGTACCATTTCTTGTCTTTGTATTTTATCATCATCTGGGGAAGAAAAGAGAGAAAACCTGAGAAATAAACCAACTGAATGCAAAGGTGCCGAAAAAATGGCAAGTGTGTACATCATGAGCATGTTTGGAGAAGGAGTCTGCGCTGGCCATCATAGCTGCCGTTCTTTCCTCCAGCTCTCCCAGTTTCTGCCCTCTCTCATCCAGCGCTATCCGTGCACGGGCCAGGTCTCCAACAACCCCGGACGCTGCACTCTTCATGCCCTCCATGTTTCCTGGGCCTGGAATGTGTTGGGCCAGGCTACGGGAGGCTTTCCCTGCAGCCGTTTCCCCAACTACCACAAGAGAAATCCATGGAATGTGTTAGCAACTGCCAGCATCCTACTCACCAATATTTTAGGGGATTATACAATGTGTAATCATCAGATTAGATAATCTGTGCTCACAGAGATCCTCTCTGTCCAGAGACTGAGCTCCTCCACCAAAGAGGCCTTTGAAGAAACCTCTGTTAGGAGCCTCCGGTGTCTCCACAGGGGTAAACAGCTCACTGAGCATCTCCTGAGGAAGACAGGAAGAGGAAAATTAGGACTGTGTCAAACACATCTGGTGCAATTTCAGTTGCCAATAAATCGGATAATCTTGAAAACTCAGTGTTTACCTGCAGGTTATCACATGTCTCCTGGCTGTATGTGATTCTCTGGATCTCAGTGGGGGAGGTCATATACATGGCCTGACCTACGTTGGAGAAGCAAAACGTCCTGGCGATGCGCATGTCGGTCAGTGGCAGGTAATTCACATCCAGCAGAGGCCTTAGACTTGGCAAACTAGGGTACAAACGCATGTGGCAGGATGTAGCTTTATAAAATAAGCAACACTAAGGTAGACAGCAAAGTTTTGATCTGAGAAAAAAGAAGCCAAATGCCTGCAGAGGACTGTACCTCAGAGTCATGATGTGCCCGTTAGCACAGAAACAGGTGATGCAGTTAGTTCCCGCCAGCTGCACAACATCAGCTCTCAGGACAAACGAGGCCTCTGTGATGTTGTGTTTGTGAACGCGAGTTTGGGAAGGCATGGCCACCACTTTGGCCTGTTTCTCCGAACAAAGCACGGCAAACTGGCAGTCCTGACCCTCTTGTGAGGACGGAGGCGAGGCTGGTCTGCGCCTCCGGCTCTTCTCTTTCTCCTCTTCTGAGGTGTTTGGGTCATACCAGGGCTCATATGAAGGGGGCAGCAAAGCTCCAGCAGCGTCCAAGAGGGCCATAGTTAAAATGCCTCCTTTGAGACCCAACAGAGTGCCTAAATATGAAAACAAGGGATTGCTTTCATTACTTCTGACATAGCTACATCAGCTTTTCCTCAAGTGGTAAATCCATGTTCTGAGTCTTACCACAGGAGGAGATGCCAACTGGCTGCTGAAGCCTTGGGTCCCCGTTGGGAGGCAGACTGAGGGCCACCATCATCACAGAACCCTGGGTGGTTCCCACGAGCAGACATGGGCTGACCTGGGGGTCTGCCTTCCTGGGGAAACTCTCACAGAAGTGAAAGGAGGAGATGGCCTCTCGAGATTCTCTATCTATGCTGGTTACACTTGAGCTACGCGAGCGGGTGAACGAGTTATCCTTGGCATCTGAACAAAAGGATGAGAGTGAACACAAAAAATAAAAAATGTGGCAATTATTTGTAAAACTATCAAACTCACAAGTTTACAGATGATTTTGTTCATAAAGCGGTAAGCAGGGATGTTATTATTTGCACAAATCCATTCTTTAGTTCTTCCTCGAGACCAGGACAGCAATACATTTTTGACATTGAGAGGCTCTTGTAGTTTACATCAAAGGATATTAATGGTTCCTATGGTTGATAATGTTGACAATAACCTTCTCAATGTGAAAAATAAAATGCATAAGAAATGCTTGTGGTAGCCCTCCAGAACAATTTACATTTAAATAATATACTGTACAATTCATCTTGTGCTGGTGAGAGCTGCCCCCTCTTAACAAAAATGCTAATGGGTTGTCCCAACATCAACACAAATACAGAGGGTGAGGCTCACACTGCCCGTCAAGCATGTTGTTCACGAAAATAAAGCTGTAAACAAGAAAAACCAGATTTTTTTTAGCAGTGAGAGCAGTCGGGTCAGTGGAGCATCCTCAAAAACAAAGAAAGAGTCACTGTGAGATTAGTGTCACATGTCAGCCCATTTAGAATCAAGGTTCCAGCACTGGCAGGTGTTAGTACCAGTTATCACCCTTCATTCCACAGCTGCTCCACTCACTGAAGTTGGGGGTTGACTTAATTCTAGAGATTCCCATGTGCTTCCCCTTAGCTGGATGTCCTTCCTTCACTGAATGAACACGCTTCATACACATGTGAGGACGCTTTTGGAACCTCTTTTCTGGTTTCAGTGCAAACAGGGAGTTGTTTCATAACTTACATGTCAACAGCAGTGTATGATTATACAACAAGACATATGCTCATAATGCTTTTTTACGGGTGGCCGAGTCACCACAAAAGAGACCAAAGATTCAAATGATAAAAGGTATACCTGTAAGAAAAGGTCAATCATTTTAGAGGCTCAAATTCAGTAGTTTGTCTTACCCAGGTCTGGCTTTTGCTCACCAGAGGAGCTAATTTTCCGTGAAATCCTGGCTGTAACAGAGACAAATACCCCTATTTTATTTTTTTGAGTGGCTATTTTATTTTTCTGAATCAGAAGAAGAAGAATTGTAATGATGATCCCTTTGTAAATCATTCCACAATCATCAGAAAAATAAATCTGATTCGAATCATTTAAAGAGTGGTGAGATACACTGGACAACTGTTGAGGATGTACAGTTAAGAGCAATATGGCAAAAAAAAAAAAGGGTTGTCTCTGAGTGCAGCAAGACTCTGTGCTGCTGCAGGAGCAATATTCTGATTTTAAAGGCCCTGTGTTGCTGTTTCATATTTGTTGCCAGCAATATTGCCAACCAAAACCATAAAACCCCCCAAAAGTTGCTCATTGCAGTCTGTGACCACCCTGAGAGTTAAAAATATGGCTTCCTTACAGCAAACAAGAGGGTCTATAAGGTCAAATAACTCAAGAAGTAGTAGTAGTTGTGCAAAGAAAAGAAGAATAGGATAAAATAATCAGTGTGGTAGCGAACCTGGAACCACACACACACGCACACACGGCAAGTTTCAATCAATGAGAAATAATTCACTTACAGTTATATATTAGTGGTGCAAGGAAGATAAGGCTTAATGCAGATTTTCTATGCCTTTGAATTAATTAAAAAGAATCCGGAAATTTTGAATGTTTTCAAGTTAGACAGCAACATGCTGCAGCTTTCTGCATAGAAAATCTGAGGCCTGAAATTCAAAAGATGTCCTGTCATGCATTTGGAGAAGATTCATGATTAATCACATTAATCAACTCTGTCCTCTCAAAACAATATGATTAGCGGAAAATACACATTTTTTTTCATTGCGCTTGCTTCCTTCATTGGCACAAGATGCACAAAGACAGGATTAAGGCACAGTATGGTTAGAACGCCATCATTCAGAGAGAGCAGGGAGAGAGTACGTCTGGATGATACAGTACCAAAATCATTGGCAACAGTCTTGGAAAAGCGTCTGCTTTTGTACTTCACTGAAATAGGTTCAAAAATACAAATCAGACACCTCCACCATTGTCAAAGGCAGAAATGTAGGGGGCATGCAGCTGTTAACGATACACTACCCTTCTCTATGAACTTCTGCTTTCGTTCATCGTCTGAATTGCAAGGTGAGGTAGATCCTACATGACAAATTGCAGCGTTTCAAACAGATTTGTTTTACAATCAAACGCTTGTTATGACCTACAGTTGTGGTGATCTGATAGTTTCGTACCTGAAGTAGGTGATTTGCACCTGTCTTCTGAGGTGTTGGGCCCATCGTTGGAATCACAGAGCGCTGCAGAAGCAACAAAGATGCGAATTACACTTGGTATCAATCATTCTAAACTAGCTTGAGCTAATGCTAGGCCAATTCCTACATCCAGTGTGGTGGGAACAATAAAGGGTCACCTATACAAATAAGAGTGAGAGTTTATCTCACAAGTCTAGGCTTGTCATGACAAATATCATCACTTAGGTATCAGTAACTTATGTTACTGACATAAGTGACGTAAACAAATGATAGATAACTTGAATAAAAAAACTGAAAAACTGTGACGACAGCCAGTTCATCAATGAAAATAGACCTCTATGGCAAATATGGTCTATTTATTATTCTCTTTCGTGGCTTTTTTAATAATATTCTGATTTCTGTGATAATATGTTGGTTGAAAAGGTCCTTATCTTGACAGGCCTACACATGCTGTGTTTATTCTGGTTGAGGTGTCAGGGATAAAGGATTTACTCCCTAATTTTGTTAAAGTGCTTCCAAGTTCCATCATTGGGGGCACTCTCTCAAAATCAGGAAGTGCATCTTTATGAGGCAAGAGGAACACATAGAGGAAATAGCTGGGTTAAACTCTGACACAACGTTAACTTACGGACAGGAGATGAGCGCAGTTTTTTCAGAGACTGAGTATACAAGTTAGAAAGCCTGGACATGCAAGACTTCACAGGTGGAATGTCTTTACCAAATCACAAAGAGAGACCAACAGTGAAAACAGTCAGTGGACATCAAAAAAGAAACAAAAGTTGAACTCTCAGAGGATCCTAGTTGGATTGTGCTCAATATTAAAATAAATTTTAGCATTTTGGTTTGTACAACTTATATTGTGGTTGAGCCACAGTCAATGTGATTTTAGGCAAAACATAACATTTCATGCCTTAAATCTAGCTCCAGTTAAATGAGACAGTAAAGAATGAGCAGAAACAGTAAATGAGAGGATGTTAAGGCTTAGACAGAAGTGCAAAAAAAACCAAAACAAGAACGTCAGAAAGAGTAAAACTATGACGTGCAAATGAAAATTCAGTTTTGTGTTGTTGTTACATACAAACAGGAACATAAAATTCACTGCGGCTGCATAGATTATGAAGAGAGCTCTGCTGTTTTTGATCTATCCAACAGAACAGATGGAGAATCTGTTAGTGATTACCCCCTGCTGAGGGCTGGAGCTACTGCAGGGGGCGGGGCTTGTGCTCTACTGTCACAGTAGCTGTCGCCAAGTGTTAGCCCTTCCTTCCTTTACAAGCCTCAAAACAACCAAACGAACATTTGGAAGGCATTAGCGTACAAAAAGACAACATGTGGAGTAAGATACACATTGCGTTTATTTCAGGGTTAAAAGTGTTAGTTGAGGACCTCTACAATATGTTGCTATGGATGGACTACAGCTCACCTCCTGAGGGCTGTCGTGCTTTGCGTGGGGAACGAGGCTGCCTCTGATAGGGTTCAGAGGGACTGTACAACTCTGATGTGCCCATGTTCAGGAGCAGTGTTTTCTGGAGGTAGTCCACCACAGCCAGCCCGTTACTATTTCCAAACACCACACTGAAATAAAGTAACACAAGGATAGAGCTGTAAACAAAATAAACAGAACTGTACACCAGTAACTTGGGTGTTTTTATTTAAAAATGTAATCTGCACAATAATACTTACCAAAGTTATTAAGTAGATGTGGGACAGTAAACATACTATATTTCCCTCCAAAATGTGGAAAGAAAAAGTTTGCGTGACGCAAATTTGAGTCTGAAATACGAGCTTTCTGCACAGCTCAATCCATTATCCAACACATTTCTGACATCGATGCAAAATTACAGCTACAAACACAACACTGTGCAAAGGTGTCTTGTGTCAACTGCTGCTCTGACTTACAGGCCATAAGAGGAGTTAATAGCGAGGCTAGTGATTGGCTGAGGTGGCTCCCCGCTCACCCACACCAGCTGGATGACCAGCTCCACCTGGTAGCCTGGAGACTGCTTCAGCGGGGAACTCCTTACCCTGCAACAAACAAACAGGACAAAAAACAAACAGCTGCATATTCTGAACAACTGCAATTATTTAATGTCTTCCAAAGAATGTAGAGTCCATACTGCAAGCATGGTATATTGTCCCGAGGCCCATCACAGGAGTTGTTTCCAGTGGAGGGTTGAGTGGGAGGATCGCTCTCCTGAGGGCTAGAGGAAGTTCCTGGGTTGGGCAAGGTGGGTGTCTGCTCCCCGCCTGGATCAGGGGAATCCACTTCGCTAAACTCGCTCTGCATCCGCACCTCCAGAAGCTGCAGACAAGGATGAGTGTAAAAAAAAAAATCTTGCTACTTGTAGGGAAAATATGCTACATAAACAGTCTCAAAAATATGTCTACTCCCAAAGGTTAAAATGAGTGTTAGGAACTGTTCTCAACAATCAAATATGTCCTGAAAGACGGCAATGGACAATGACAATCCACCCACCTGCACAACTTCAGTGGTTATTTCTTGTTTGCTGAATCTGTAGACGATAACATGAGCAGACACACCAGCCACAGACAGCATTCTGCTCTCAGGACACCAGGACAGGGTCTGGATGGCAAATGGATCCTCCTCTACTATATCCGCACTTGGCTTCTCTTCCTTTCCACGAGCTCTCTCAAACACCTTTGCAGTCTTCAGCTTGTACAGTACTTGGAACATAACTGACAAGAGCAGGAAAAGTTGGAAAGAATTTCAATTCCTAACTTTTTCCTCAGCCAATGCATAATTATCAAACTATTCTGCAAAACTTAAATTGAATAGCAGATATGGTATCTGCACAGCCAAAAGCCTCTGACATCATCACTACAGTTAATTCTGTTGCATTATTAATACATTTGCACAAAAGCAATTTTGTACAAGATGAAAATTAGCACTGACATGCAGTCTTGGACTTGTACGATGAGGCAGAACTGTGTAATATTAGTCATGTCAAATAAACAGAGGGATTTAAAAAAAAAAAGAAAAAAACTACTTACATGCAGACGCATCCCAAAATTTAATTGAGCCATCAGCATGTCTGGTATGAAGAGGGAGAATAAAGTATGATTATTTAATTTTCATTTATTTATTTATTTTTTACTGGCCCACTTCAAAACAGGAAATATTCCAATTCACTTATTCAGTCATGACTAATCACTCACTAACCCAGTGATAATGATCTCTGAGTAGCTCTGTGTGCCTTGGCCCCAGTTTCCTCCACTAATGGGCCATTCCTTTAAAAAA
>BJFM01003034.1:39774-70845 GCA_016586285.1 Arothron firmamentum
TTATCATTCTACATCAAGTTCATTTTCAAAGATGCAGAAGACTTTGCAGCTTAAATGTGCCTCTAAAAATACACTTGGCTTCACTTCAACATGCCTGTGTGTATATATACAGTATAAACAAATGGTGTGTATTCAACAGTTCCTACCATGTGGCGTGATGATCTGTGCAGGCTTGGCTGGAGATCTCACATTCCATGTGGTCAGGGTGCCATCAGAATGGCTGCAAACAAACTGTTTGCCCTCATGGTGCCAGGCTACTGAGTGGATGGCCTTAAAGACATAGCATCGCATTAGTCGACGTTACATTTACCAATACATAAGGTTTGTGTGCACTCTGTAAAAAAAACAATAAGGCTGGATTATTCTTAACAAATCCCCATTGGAAAGGGTAACAACAGTTTGTTAATCTCTCTCAGCTTTAAGCCTATTTGCTTCTTGCTCCTCAAATTGGATCACAAATACAGTATATTCCTTCACTGTTCTAAAAGGGTGTGTATTGTCTGAATGAGCCGGCAAATATTACATAGCATGATTTATGAGCTGCCACCCCCAGTATAATTTAATTTTGTGACACATGTAATACCTGTGGAACGAGACATATGGCACCAAATTTTGAATTGGAATTAAAATCTGGCTTTTGTGCTAAGAACTTCATACAACATTGATGTGTTTTTTTATGCATACACTGGACAATGGACTTAAGAAAAAGGCAATCACACAAATATACTAATAACCTATATATTTACTCCTTAACTGTGTTAATGTGATAGCTTGCATTTCTGAAAGTTGTTATTTCCTTTGATCCACTGGATGGCAGCCAAAATCTATTAAACAATAATCCTAGTATTACAGGGCAACTCTCCAGTGAATACACGGAAGTTGCAAAAAGGAATCCCATGGGGCAAAATCTCCACGGATTGCAGTGATCAGCAGATTGAGGATGTATGAGAAAATATTTGAGCTGCTGTTTAGTCACATGTAACAGACCGTTTCACAACCAAACATTTTCTGGCAACCAGAGTAAGGAGAAAACATGAACGGCGTAACTATTAACCTCACAAGAACAGAGAGGGGAAAATAACGGCTTACCTCATCATAATTGTAGCGATAGTCAGCTTTTTTGCACTTCAAATCCCACAACACCACTACCCCACATTCAAATCCAATCAGAAGCTGCAATAACAAGAGAAGCAAATCACAGATCAGCCCACTGCTGTGAAACCAATTTCAGCACAAGGAACCCAGCCTGCAGTTAAAGCTACTGCACAATAACTGTCCCATTCAAAGAATGTCTAACAATACTTTATTGTTGAAATTATTTGACTTATTATGATACAAAATATTGCTGTTCCAGAGGCTACATCGTGGTTAACTATCAATTACCTTTCCTTCATCCATGGGGTTATCGCTGATGTGCACGACAGGCCCTGGGTGTGTCTTGGTGGATCTGTGTATGTTTTAAGGTCAGATGAGAAAGACAGCGAGATGAGAGAGTGTGTGTAAATGTAACATTATCACGTACTGCTGACTACATGATGCACAAAGTGTTCTGAAACAGATTTTCATGAGGACAAATAAATACAGCAAGATCGTAAGATGAGAAGTTACATCAGTACATGCAGGAATGGGAGACACGGCATATGAGAAACAGAGAGAAAGGGAGGGAAGGAGAGCAGGGTCACATGAGGGTCTGAAGGAGATTATAGCATGTGGAGACGGCATCACCGTGGCAACAGAGCAAGGGGCATGAAGGAAGTAAAGGTCTGGCCTACAGAAAGAGTTGTTGCCTCGTAGTGAGGTCAGACTCTGTTAGCTACTGGTCTCATTGTTGCTACTGAGTCGGACCTGTAGCTTTTCACTTTAAAACCAAATAGGAGACAAAAACAAATGAAGCAGCCCCACCTTCAATCATTAAGACTGTAAAGTCACAACTTTGCAGAGGCAGAGCTACAGTCCTCTCGGTGCATTGGACACACTGTCTCTGCAGACACATTTGTCTGCTTTTCATAGATACCTGGTTATGTTTAAACTGGCACAGGACGAGGTAGAAGATAATGCAGACTGCCAGTAAATAAGAACATAAGAAAAATAAGAAAAAGCAAACTCACAGTTCGATGGCTTTGTTCCACATAATGACGTAGCCTGAGAGAGTGAAGGACTCCACGTTGACAATGTGAATGTTTCCTCTTTCTGAGCCGATGTAAAGCCATTTGCTCTGAAAGGGCAGGTGGCAGTATGTGATTCTGCAAGAAGAGATCAGGGTCCATCACAAGCACTCACAGGCCAGGTTTTTCATTATCTTAGGACTCAATCTCATTAAAAAGTCACCCTTGTCCCTAATCATGCAGCTCCAAGTGGAAGGAGTAGGGAGTGAGTAAGATTTAATTACAAAAGCCTTGCTCTGTGTCACACTAATGAAGCTAGCCTATATATAGAATAGTGCAGCGACATACTGCTCTGTTTTTTTTTTTAAGTTGTAGGACGAAATGAACTCTTCTTTTTTTATCTGAATTGCATTGTTGTTTAAATAATATACTCTTTTCTTTTGGAAAAGAACTATAACTGTAATTGTCGATTTTTCCTCAAAGAGCTGATTGCAGTTAGTGCATGCAGAGGTTTGCAGCAGCAGAATCTCTTTCATAAATGTGGAGGGTCAGGTTGTAATTACCCTTACTGGAGTTGAGTCCACTGATGTCTTGCAGTTGCTTTATGATTTATAGTAGAATTACCACAAAACTATTGGATTAAAAAAAACGGAGGGAATGGGACAGAGACTAACCCATTAAAGCCTCGTGGAGCTCCAAGAATTCTAATTAAAGAAATGCTGGGACATTTCTGAATATCATTCTAATACATTTTACTTTGAACATGCACTGGATTTATTATAAATACTATAGTTAATCTTTAAAAATGTGACCGTTTGATGTTAATCTGATATTTTTGGAAGGTTGTATTATTTTATCTTGACCTTGAGCATTTGCTGAACTACATGTGAGCACAAATGCGCTGCTATTCCAGACCTGGTAGCAACAACGCTGCTAATTATACGCAGAGAGGCATGAGGCCAGCTGTGAGAGTCACAGCGACAGATGCTGAGTCACATTACTGTACCTCTCCCTGTTGAACTTGAGGGAATGCAGGATTGCAGGGATTTTTTGCCTCAGGTTCCACAGATGGATGCTGTCATCAGCTAAGGCACTTACCAGCGCCCCCTGTAGAAGAGGGTGGGAAATTAGGGCCGTTAGAACATGCTGAGTATCATGGCCATGTACTTGTCAGTCACAAGTCAACAAGGAAGCAGGAGAAACAAACAAAGACAGAACAGGACAAACCTCATTAATCAGGAACTGAAGCTGGATGACAGCAGCGCCGCTGTCATGCTGACAGTAGCACTCCACGCCTGCTCGGCCAAAGCTGAGAGTCGCGCCAGTCAAGGAACATTTAAACAGACATGGCAGGGAAACGCTGGCAAGAAAAATCTAGTTCATCTCAGGTGGGTTAGCAGTTTAAGTTGTGTTAATGAACTGGTCAGTAAACGTTACTGGATGCTGTTTGATATATATTCAAATAGACGATGAACAGCCTCTCTATTCAACGAGTTCAGAGACTTAACCGACTGTGCAATAACAGTCAGTTATCTCAGGGCTCAATTTAAATGGTGATAACTAAAGAAGAGTCAAAAATGACAGCACAGTTGGCCACAGTGGATCACTGCAATATACTGCAGACAGGAGGATGGAGAAACTCATTCAAGGACAGCGCAGGAAAAAGTGACAGAAGAGGAAAGAGTCCCTGCTTCAATGAGCCTTTAATCACCACTACAGAAGGACTTTACGTGCACAAATTATGCACACGCTGTATTAAAAAAAAGCAAAGAGGAACCCTGAGATCTTCTAATCACAAAGAGAATCATAGGTAACAATGTGCACTGCTTCTTATGCTGTTAATGTGATAGTGCTGAAGACAGGAGACAAAGTGGTGTTGCACGCCTTCACACAGTCACTTAGCTGAAGCAGTCCAGTCTGTCTGAACAGGATTAACCAAGATGTGACCAAACAATCCCTCAGTGCCTTAAATAATCCAAGGTGGGGTAGTGGGAGACCTTTTTATTTTCTCAACAGTGGACATCCCTTCTACAGAAGGCTGCAGGCAAACACGGGCTAAGAGACTTCGTAGTGGCGCCAGGGAAGACTATTAGAGACTGCACTCACACTCGCCCGTGACCTTTCTGTCCAGTTTTAGCTCCTCCAAGTTCTGTACATTATTCAAAATTACTGATACAAATCATGTCTCTGTGGTTCCAAAATGGGGCAGAGAGGACATTTCTGCATTTGTTTCACTACTTCTGTTTGTGAAGTTCAGAAGTGCAAATGTTGTTACTGCTAACCTCAAAAAATGAGGATATTGTCTGTTAGTTTTTGCATGTGTTGGCTAAGTGTTGCAAATGTACAAGTTGCTGCATAAGGCAAAATATTTCAAAGAAAATTGATGATTGAAGATTTTATCACTCATATGAGCAACATTTTAATCTAATTTTCCAATGATAATGCAAGACAAAGGTGCCAACTACGTGTCAAGTGAAATTGCTTTACTCTAACTGCTTCATTTTATAACTTAATTTCTTTAGTAGACCTTATGATTCAGCCTGTGTCAACACAGGAATGAGGGTCACACTTGTCAGCTGTGAGATAGTTTGTACTCACACAAAAACACCTTGCCGAGAAGGCAACGAATTCAAAAGTTTAATTCCTCCCTTCACCTTTTAGTCCTGTGAAATATTCTACTCCAGGGGCTTCACTGTCTTATGCTTTCACATGAGAGAAAAACTTATTGCTCATTATTGTTTCAAAACATCATGACAAACGCCATTTATCATCTCACTTGCAGATCAAAACTTCCTCATCAGTAAACCAACACGGTTAACCGCAGCATTTCAACATGATCATTTTTGTGTAAGTCAAGTGATAGCCGTTGTGACAGGAAGTTATTCTGCTCATGCTTTGAGTCAAGTAGGTAGCCACTAGTAGTCTATTTAAGACTTTTTAAGACTTTATAGATGATTTAGCAGTAGAAGATATCCACAATAAACACCTGGCCTCACAACATAAACTGTAAATTATTCCTTACAAAACATTCAGTGTCACTGCAGGCATTTATCCCCGGGTGGATGAAGAGCAGTGGACTATCTACAGTACCACGCTGATTAAAACACTGTAGTAGAGACAGATCTCTTAAAAGCAGACATTTATTGCTTGTAGACACCTCATTGAGCTTATGTCCACGGAGCAAAGGAAACGTTTCCAAACTCTGGGGGCAATGAGGTGGATCGATGTGGCCTGTCTTTTGATAAATGTACCTATTGCCTGAAAGACAGTAATCCCATCAGCTCCACCTTGCACATTAGGACAACACGGAAGCAGTGTGTGTTCTCCGGGAGTTGCCCTACAAACATAACACTCTCTTAATCTAGAGAGTGAATTAAAACAAGAATGGAGCCACGTCTACTAAAACTGTAAATAAAGGCCTCCCATGCAGGATATTAGTGCTATGGGAAGCCCTTTGTTTTGTCTTATAAACCAACCCTGAAGACATGTTCTAAACAGCACCTGGATATGACTGGACCATCCTACAGGCGCCGTTTAACAGCCTGGGATCTGCTGGCAGATTTGTTGCTGTGACTCACATTTGCTGCCTGGTTAGCTATATAAACTCATTTTTAGTCCTTGAAAACAAACAATCGGACTCCCCAGGGCTTGTGGATCCACACGGCACGGCCTGACTAGACGTGTGGAAGGCCAACGATGTTTACAGCACATATGAAATGACATCCTGGCACAGCCCGAGCGGCACAGTTGATGAGCTCAGTTCCTTGGCATATGGCATCGGAGCTGCTCAGGCTACTGCAGATACCACTAATGAGCCTGGTGCTCCAGGAGATACAGGCTGCAGGCTGCATAGAAATACATCCTAGCTAGTGTCTACTTCTGACAGGCGGTCACAACGGGTCACTTGCTATTAAAATTGTTCTGTTTGTGCAATGCTAAAGGGCACCTATGTCCCATGATGTAGTCAAGAAGGATGTCCGGAAGTTAGAGAATTGCATAATGTGAGAATGCAATTCTTACATTTGTGTATTGCTATAGAAGAATAATTTAAGGTTCACTTTCCTTGTGAAGTTCTCTTCATTTTCACTTTAGCATGGAAAAAAGGGTACAGTCTCAAAGCTCCGGTCTGAGTCCCAATGGCCAGGATTTTCTGTACGGGGTCAAAAGCCATTGAGGATGGTTGGTATGGAAAGCCATGACGCACAGTCTGCAGGAAAGAAAAACAGAATTTATAAAAGCCATCCAGTCAGCTAATCAATCTTGTGCTTCTATCAAGCTGGCGTTACTGAAGAAAAAGGGAAAAACTCATTTTAAAATCCCCCAGTAAAGTAATCCATCAATAAAGAAAATTAGCCTTTATAGCAAGATAAATTAGATAAATCCTAACCATTACAGAAAATGGGGCTATAATATTCATGCAATATCATCCAAACATGGCATGCGTGTGGTCTGTGAAACATTAGTAATAAATTAATTATAGCCAGACTAAGGCTCACAATTCTATCCCTCTTCTCTTCCAGTCCCAAAGCCACCAAAACACTATTATCATTATCCATCCATAATTACATTTTTTTTTTTTTTCTGAATGGAACCGTTGCCAAGCTAACCGTGAGCCCTGTGCATCTTACATCAGCATTATGTAACAGGTAATGCCCTGGTCCTATAACCTAGGGACCTGACCTGTTATGCTCCCAGCTGGGACAGACCATAGCTGTCGCTCTCTGAGATGTTTAACACATTTCATACCCCCTACACAATTTCAGACACACTTAACGGATGAACTAGATTATTCAACCATACCATTTTAAACTAGATTATTAAACCATGTCAAAAAATTAGTTTGCAAAAATGTGCCAACCACCTCAGGCTGGGCTTCAAAGGGACACACAGGCAATAGCTCCAAACGCTGTTTGCAGAGACACTAATTTATAATTGGATTAAGATTACAGGTCTGTTTACATTCACACAGCAGACTATCCCTTTAACGGTTCAACTTTTTCAAAATCTATCACATGCTTGTTTGTTCAAGCAGAGGAGTAAATGTTCTTCCCATCAATACTGGACCCTAAGAGATGCTCTAAAAGGGCAAATATACATAAGATGTATTTAAAATTTTAGGCTATTGGTGCATCATAAAAGCGTGAGATTGACTCACATTTTACTCCTATCAGCTGATCTAAATGAATATAACACAAAACAGGAGTCATGGATCTCACCCTCATTGGATTTCGCATCAAGCTCTAAATCATCTTAAGAAGGGACCTGTTAAAGGCCTGCTGGGACAGGGGAGTTAATATAACAGCCAACAAATGAATGGGTTACATGTGTGTTGTAATAAATAAGCAGAAATATGAAGCATCCACAGCTCAGTCAGGCGGCAGAAGTGATTCTTTGATCAAACTGATTTTGAATGAAAAAACAGTGACTGGAGGCGAAGATTCAGTGCAATGCAAACAAGCAGTTCGCTATGACAGCTCCCGACACAACCGTGGGATCACGCCAAACACGGTGCATAATCACTAACATTATCCACGATGTTGGACCATGACTTGTATTTTAGTAAATGGACTGCACTACCTTCAAATTTCCCCCTTCACATATATTTTGTCATTTTATATCATATATAATATGCAGTGCTGACACATGAAAACAAGTGTTCGGTCACGCTACTGTCAAATCAAATAAAAAGAAAAAACAATCTAATGTTAGCAGCATTTACTGGTAAACCCACCTTGCAAAGCTGAAAATGCTCCGACTGGAGCGTCTCCTGGACCACATCGTTTTCTTTGGGAGTACCCGGCTGAGCAGTTGCGGAGGAGGAGGAAGAAGAAGCCGCTGTCAAGCCGTCCAACACCTTTCTTATATTAAACTTCTTCATTTTCTTCCGATAGAGACGTGACGATAGAAAAAACGGATCGAGCGAGCCAACATAAATTGGATATAGGAGTAGCTGCTAGCTGGTTAGCATAAATAACGCACAGTTAATATCTTACTGTATACATTTTATATATTACGGAGAGTGTTGCCAGCGCACTCCTCAAAAGCCCCCGGGTTACGAACATTGATTTGGCGAGTTCTTTCCGATGTCGAGGTTAATCCACCATTTATGGTTCCAGCTCCAGCGTTATTCGCTCAGAACCAATCGTTTCCGTGAGCTGTTTCCCTGCCAGGGCTCAGCGGGTAGCAGGCTGGCTACGGAAACGCAGTAAACTGCAGCGAGGACTGCGCATGCGCAGCTTGGTAACCCGGATGCTGAGCCGATGTTACGGCATATTTGTGACTGTTGATATTCTGAGTTCGAAATTTATTATTAATATATTATTAATATTTAACTCTGATTCTTGTTATTGTATAGTAACTGTATGTGGAATTTATTATTCTTATTCGTATTATTATTATTGGGGATAGTAGTAATATGTGTTGATGTTTGAGTAGTAGTAGTAGTAGTAGTAGTAGTAGTAGTAGTAGTAGTAGTAGTAATAGTAGTAGTAGTAGTAGTTGTTGTTGTTGTTGTAGTATTTTCTCTAAATAATATTTGACATACAAATAGTCGCTTTCATTTAGCGAGATAATGTGATTACGGTCTAATTATTTGTCTAGGTGTTAGTCTTTGTCGCCATCTTGTGGTTATACTAAAGTGTGACAACTAGAAGAATGAAAAGAATAGTCAACTGCTTTTATTTATTTTACACAATACCCGACTAAGTCGATGTTGGAGACTATTGGTTGTAAAATTAAAAACCAAGAAGAGACCTAAATGTCTTTGTCCTGAGGGTTTTGTAGTCAAAAATACGGAAACATTTTAGATTTTTAAGCATTTTTCTGTGGAATGGGCTGGGGTTCTGTTTCTGCCCACTAGATGGCGCAGTCTACCACCATTACATCAGCTCTGCCGTCTAACCGCATCTTTGAAGCGGTGCGTTCTCCGCCAGCTGTCAGCACCATGGACAGCAACATTTACTGCCTTCATCTGACTGATTTTGCTGACGGTACAAGGTACCATTGTTTCAAATCTAAATATGCTCATACGTTTTGAGCTACATTATACCTGTGCAGTGAAATACCAGCTTTCTTTTCACAATCGATAAATACTTCATAAATATAGCCAGGCATTATTTGGGTCACACAAGACACACCGAGACAGCTGGCAAAACCTGAAATGTTCACAAATTGAAATTTTTATGAATCATGAATATATGAACAAGGCAGCCAGTGAAAATGTACACTGGGGGGGACAGATAAAATAGAGAAATATCAATAATGCACAAGTAATGGGATCTGCCGTAATCGACTGCGACTCACACTCAAATCAGTGAGCAAGTCAAACACAGTGAGCCTTTGTGTCCGACGTGACAAAGAATTGGGGCCACCCTCTCTGTTTGACTCCTGAATTTAGGTCTCTGCGATCTGGGCCGTAGATCCAGAATTAGAAGTTGTGCCTTATTTCCCTGACTTACTCCAAGGCAAGGTTGCAACTTCGGGTAAACTACCTTTCTGGCTTTTCTATTGAAAAGAATTGTGTTTGAGTGCTTATTCAATGTTTGGATTTACATGCAGACTTGGAAAAAAGAAAGGTCAATTATACTGTGTCAGGATGGGGTCCAAATTTGGATAAAAGTTACTGCCCATAAAGTCAGTTGGCAGGATGTAGCACAGTTCCCAGGATGCACATCAAGGACACTGAGAAGTAAATTTACAGGACAGGAGGAGACATAATGCTGCACATCTGATTGTTGCACCTTAGATGACTCAAAGATACAGATACAGGTTTGTTTTACAAAATTAATCTGCAGAAGTCCATCATAATAAATGTAATAATTATGTACAGGGATGGACAAAACCAACAGAAGTAACTAACTAAGAAAAAACACCATTATGACGTGTGTTAACTGAGAGCTCCATCTCTGTTTGCAGCCGTCCTGACGATTAATTCCAAAATTTGCAAATCTACCAAACAGAAAATGCCGTCACACCAGAGAGGGACTGGGATTATCACGTCGGCTGTCCTGCTCTGTCTCTCACTGATTAGTAACAGCATCACTCAGTAACTCATCTCTGGGTGGTGCATGTGCATGTGCATGTGGCGCTGCGGGGTATTTTCACACGTTTCCTTCCGCCACCAAAATCAGGTCAAGCTGAGAGCTTCTCTCTGCCGTTGGCCACATCAAGCTGGGCTGTGGTGCTCACATGTGGCTCCCGGCTCGTCTCTCCCTGTCAAGTGATTAACAGACCATTTTACATACAGTCTGTATTAAAAGTCTGGTCTTAGACAGTTGCTGCCATCATTTGGCTCTCAGGCCTGGACCCCAGCAGCACGCCGTCCGGCTCAGACTGTCGTCTGACGCCTGGCTCACCGCGATTCTGTCCCACTGGTCCTC
This sequence comes from Arothron firmamentum, assembly GCA_016586285.1. Lineage (NCBI taxonomy): Eukaryota > Metazoa > Chordata > Actinopteri > Tetraodontiformes > Tetraodontidae > Arothron > Arothron firmamentum. Next base: position 50,258 of record BJFM01003034.1, read on the forward strand.
TTCATCGGCCAAACCACCATCGCGGAGCATCATTTGTTGGACGAGGAAGTCAACCGCCTCATCGATATTGATGTTGTCCTGTAAGCGGTGAGGAGATGTGATTGAAAGCTTTGGGTATGCAGCCACGGAGCTCTGGGCTCGCTCTACGAAACCTCGCAGCAAATGGTTTCTTCCTGTTAATATTTGAGCACATTTTATGAGCAGCCTTGTGCCGCTACGGTTAAAGGCCGGTCAGGCGTCATGTGATAAACATAACCTTCCTCAGAATCCAAAACGGAGTCAAACAGGCAAATACATATTTAGAAAACTCAACATCATCTAGTGTTGGTTTAATATGACAGAAAAACGACAGATGTGCATCATTATTAACACACCTTTGCAGAGGTCTCAAACCAGCCGCTGAAGCTGTTCTCCTCACAGAAGGTGTTCAGCTGGGACACGTCTCCTCTGTCTCTTCCTTTAAGATCACATTTGTTGGCCAGCAGGACAGATGGGACCTGGCGTCCGCTGTCGAGACGCACCTTTCTGTCCAGGTCCTGCTTCCAGTCTGAGGCAGCCTCCAGGGTGGAGCTGTTTGTAACATCAAAGACCACCAGCACTCCCATCGCACCTTTGTAGTAGACCCGAGACATCCTCCTAAACCTCTCCTGGCCTTGTGACACATTCATAATCTCTCATGTTACAGCTAATTTCTCTTGGATGAAGCTCGTTTGTGTTCACACTCACCTGCGATGTCCCAGAACTGCAGTCTAACCACAGTCTCGGGATCCCATTCTATCGTTTTTAGAGCAAAATCAACTCCAATGGAGGCTTTGTACTTTTCCACAAAGCGTTTATTCACATAACGGAGGATGACGCTGGTCTTGCCAACGCTGAGATCCCCGATGACTAAAACCTTGAACAGCTTCTCCCTCCATGGTGCAGCTGAGCCTTCCGTCATCTTCTGCTCAGCACGGACAGACTGATTCTCACTCCTTCGGTTTAAAATCAGCCTTCTTCTCTGCAGATTTCCCCTCACTGCTCGTCCCCATTTTACACTCCGCACAAACCCATAAATGTTAAACCTTTGCGGTCATAAAAGTGAGCAGGGTAAGGAAAAAAACCCGCGGTTAGAGTTCCATTAAAAACAGCAGTCAAAAGCAGAAAAAAACACTTGTTTACTCCAAGGAAACATTTCAAACAACTGATACTGGTCACATATCAAACTGCAGATAGCTTATTCAGGATATGATGTAGTACATGTGTTTGTAATAAAAGCACTTTGTCACGTTTATACAACTTCTTAAGATCTTAGCATTTAAGAAATTAACGGGTTTACAACAGCAGTCACACAAAAAACATACCCAGAATGTTTTTTTCTAATAATACATCGGAATAATACATCTGTATAATCTGAATACCAACACAGTTCATACATTCACAAACATATGCATGATGTTTATCCTACACAGATAAATACTGTACAATTATGAAAGATGTCTAAGTAGAAAAGATGTCTGTATGAAACTAGTTAAGAACTTGTCTTTGAGGAAAAATGTAATTCTGATAAATGGTGAAAAAAAGGGAAAATCTAAATGAAATCTGGCCCTTCTTCTGCTACATTCGTGGTTCAGTTGGATCGTTTGTTCGGCAGTGCTTTATCAACCCGAAACCTGCTTTTTGCTAGATCTTTCCCGAGACTTTTCGTATCGTTGCTCCAGCATGAAGCAAAAGTGCTCATTTGTTTTCCCTCTGAGGTCCACAAACTAGCACCACTAAATATCACAAACAAACACGTTTTATCAGGAGTGTGAAGATGACGTCCGTGTTTGGAAAGAGACGAGTGAGCTGGGACCTGTTCCCAGTCTTTTAACTTAAATTAAGCTAGATTTATACTCAGTTTTCAGCTCTTCTCGGGAATAGCAAATACAACAACTACAAATCCACTTTTGCTTACCAAGAGTATGAAGCCCTACACACAGTAAATAAAATGAGTGTAAAATCACCTACAGTTTTTATATGAGGTTTCTCCATTTAAAACGCCATGTTATTTCACCCAAATGCATCAAAGAAATCTATTTATATTAATCAACATACAAACATCAAATCCTGCACAAATGTTAAAAGCTCATCTATGCGTGTGTGTTAAATATATACTTATAATTTAAAAATGATTTCACTATTTTAGAGAACATCGGGAAGAATACTAAAATGGAGCAGCTTGCTTCATGTAAACGCTATAAATCACAGACAGGAGAACAACTTGTCGGCCTACAGAATGATATCTCCCTTATCCTGTCAGGTCCAGCGCAACTTGAAGGTTTAACACCACCGGTCATGATGGAGTGCCCTCACAGGGTCGAGGAGCTTTGTTTGAAATCTCCGAGGACGGCAGAGGTGTACGTCACATTTAGGGGACCGCACAAAATCGACTCGGACATTGGAGAATTGGAAAAGGGGCTGACTGGAGGACAGACGCAGTCGCGGAAAGGGGAGGGAGGCATGAGGGCCAGAGAGTCCTCCATGGCTGATCTGGCTTCAGCCGAGTCCTCCTCATCGTGAATGAGGCTGTTGTTAAACAGGTAGCCCTGGAGAAGGCCAAACTGCTCGTTCTCCAGCTCTTCCTGCAGAGGGGACGTGTGCTCCTGGCTGTAAGGGTGGAGGTGTAGGGGCAGGACTGGGTCCTGCTGGATGAGGTGGGCCTGATGGTACGCGGGCATGCTCAAGGTCTCCGGCACGCTTATCCTGTCGTTAAACTCGGGGACGTCGATGCTGAAATTCGCTGCCATCTCCCCCTGCAAGCGATCCGACGTCACCTGTTGGTTATTGGGCTGCAGACGCTCGGGGGCGTAGAGCTCCACCTCCTCGGTCGCGTCTGTAAGCAGCACACGGGCGGGGATTGGCTCATGCAACACCCTGGGGGGGGTGGCAGGGGGATTATATCTGACGCTTTCGCTTTCATCCTCCTCGGCCACGTTGTAGAGCGTCTTAGTGCTCAGGTTTGAGAATTCAAGCCTGCTCTGGTAGGTGTTAGTTAAGGGTTTGATGACAGCCATCTGATTGGAACCTGCTTCCTGTCTCTTCACATGCACTGACAGTCTGTGCCACATGTGATCCCCTTTTGGAGGATGTCTTGCACCTGGTTCAGACCATGACACAGACTTTCCATTAGAACTATAAACAAAATAAAGACGGCTGTTACCGTAGGAACCCAGAAAATCAGCGTCAAAAACAACATCTCAGGTTCAAACAAGAAGGAAAGGCTTCAAAATAACATAATAAATGCAGTAATACTGTAATACTTAATTATTTCAGAGTGTTTCCAACTAGTGATGCCCTGGAATCCTGCAGAAGTGCATTCAAGGCGATGGTGCATGCTATCCCTCAGCACACAGAGATGCTAGTTTTAATCTTACCATCAGGCCAGAGGGTTAATCAAAGGTTCAAACGGCTGTGAGCATTGAGCACTAACCTACATCTGCCAGACTCCACAACAGGTGTCCTTATGGAAGTGAATACACTTCAGACATCTTGGTCCCCCTTTGAGAGGGAATTACGGTCAAACCAGCATCCCCGAGGTGCCTCAGGAGCAGGACTCACGCCTCCGACTAATGAACCTACCTGCCGCTTCCGCTGTTCTTCTTCCTCTTGAACATGTTGAGCAGGCTGTTGCTCCGGCAGGCGATTTTCCCGTCGCCGACGTGCATGCGCACGGCGTCTGACGTGGTGAAGGCGCTGCGCACGTTGCGCTCCGGCTTGGCGAGGATGATGTACATCTTTGGCGTGAACATGCAGCCCAAGGCTACAGTCACGCTCAGGCTGACGGAGAAGGAGGTCGTGATGATCTTGTAGTTGCTGCCAAAGTAGATCGGCACGAACGCCAGCCAGATTATACACGTGGTGTACATGGTGAAGGCGATGTACTTGGCTTCGTTGAAGTTGGCAGGTACATTGCGCGTCTTGAAGGCGTAGTAAGTGCAGCTCATTATAAGCAGGCCGTTGTATCCAAGAGGGGCCACGACACCCATGTTGCTGGTGTTGCAAATGAGGAAAACTTCTCTTATGCTGGGGTATGACTTGACGGGTTCAGGAGGCTCCAGGATGATCAGGGTGACCTCCAGACTGAGCTGTAGGCTGATAAGGATGAAGGCGATTACCACCTGAGCCCAAGCGCTCATGAACCTCGGCTTCCTGGTGCAAATCTTCTTTTTGCTTCCCGCCAGAATTCGAGCAATGCGATTGGTTTTGGTCACGAGGGCGGAGTAGCACATGGCCGTCGAGAGTCCCACGAAGAGCCTCTGGAGGTAGCAGGAGGCCACGGTGGGGCGGGCGATGAGGGTGAAGGGACAAAGGTATCCCAGGAAGATTCCGGCGAGGATGATGTAGCAGAGTTCCCGACTGGAGGACTTGACCACAGGCGTGTCACGATACAGGACAAAGATGAAGGCAACGAATGACGTGACCAGGATGCCCAGGCAGGAAAAAACCACCTGGATAATGGACTCCGGATTGCTCCACTCCAGGTAGTGCACTGGGATCGGCTCACAGCCTGGTAACAGGAATAAAACACCATACAGCACTCTAAAAGCAGCGTATAGAGGCTTTAACAATTTCAGTTTGGCAGATTTGCTGATGACCGTGAAGAAACTTTTCAAAATAAAAGGATATTCTGATACATTTTAGCCAAAGAAGAGGCTAAAACCAGGTTTTTAGTTCAACTATAAATAGATGTTTTCTACTCAGCTACGGTCAGGTCGAGCTGAGGAGAGGGGGGGCACGCACCGCGGCAAAGTAAACTGCTGCATTTTTCATGCATCCAAATAAGATCTCCTCTCTGCTTCATGTTTAGGTTGCACTCTCAATGTCTAATTTCTCTTTCTTATAATATTATTTACACTATAGCAACAGGGTGACTGTTATAAAACAAATTCTGCTTTAGTGAAACCACAGAAGCCTCTTTGAGCGGCACAGAAAGCCCTTCAAAGTGGGCCAGAGGTGAAGAGGAGTAGATGACATGACGAAGGTGATGAATGGTTCTCGGGTGTCATGGGAAAGCATTTAAAATAGAACAATGCAGGCTGGTGAATCATTAGCAGGACAAACTGCAGGACGAACAAATACAAGCAAAGTGACCAAAGGTCCGGAAGAACTAAACTTTCTGCAGAGCAAATAAGATGAGTGTTTTTCTCCCATTAATGGAGAAAAAAAAACTAATTATGTATACATAATGAATTACATCTTGAACAATGAATATTGAACATGTGCATGGTCACAATGTCCCGTCTTAACCTTCGTTGTGTGCAGTTTATGGTGTTCGCTCGAGCTAGTGTCCTGCCGCTTACCTTCCAGTTCCTCGTCAGGCCACCGTCCCAGCTCACAGGCCTTGCATGTGAACTCATCCTGGACATACTCATTTTCTTTACAGGCAGTACAGATCCAGCAGCAGCTCACTTCTCCCTTCCTGATAACCTAATTGACGCAAAATGTCACTTTCTGTTCAGGGAATCTGATCTTTGCTCAGCAAACTGTTAGCAGTGAGCCAGCGTAGCAAAGGTGCCCAAACTGCTGTGAAATATCGATTTTTCTAGTGGCAGGAAATTAAATTTGGCCAAGCAGAATTTAAAATCCAGCAATGCAATAGGTGCCCTTCATTTTAAAGCTGATAAAATAAGAAGCTAAGTAGCAAGAAACCTGTTTGTCCCTCACCTTGATCTCGCCTTTGGAGCAGGGCTCGCTGCAGACGGAGCGGACCATGTCACTGCGGTTCATCTGAATCATTTCTTCATCCAGACTGAGCACACCCTCGTGCCAGGAGCCGATGTTGATGTAGTCGTAGGCGCCGGGTGTAACGTGCTGGAAGTTCATGATCTCGTACCTAAGGTTGGACAGGACGATGTGAATTAGAGGACGACGTGACCCACCGAGGTCCCACCAATGCTATCAGCTCAACATTCCCTTGCTGCGTTTGAAAGTAGCCTCATCTGACCTAACGTGTCATATGTGCACGGTGAAGTCACCTTCCAGGGGAGTCGCCATTCTCATCGAACCATATGTCCTCTCCAGAGACTCCAGTGAAGCTGGTCTTGAGGAGAAAATCCAGCAAGTGGCTGCCATCCACAGGCTTCATGTTGTCACACAGGCCCACGTGTCCGGGGCAGAGGTGAGTGTGCATGTCGTGCAGCCCGTGGGCCATGGCGTAGATGGCGTTGATGACAAAGCCCATCTTGCTGTCTTGAACGTAATTATCCTCCAGGCTTTCGTAACCTGTTCGCACACGACAGACGGGTGAGGACGTGTCTTGCGGACGGTTGTTGTGAAAACCTTACAGGAGGGGCGCACCGGTGCCGCAAGCAACAGCAGTTCCTACATCTAAATTTCAGGTGTCCAGCGAGGTGCAACGCCTTACAAAGGAGTGATAGCGTGCTTGCAAACCTTCCGATTATTCTCTGTGTTTGGGAAGAAGTGGTTTGCCGCTGTATTAGATGGCTTTAAAACAGCTGGAATCCCCAGAAAATGGCTTCAGAGGAACCTTGTTTCCATGGAAATCAAGCAGTTCCAGCATTCATCAGGCAGGATTCAATTAGAGTACCGAGGGCTGGTGAAAAGGTCTCCTCAAGCAGAAAAAGACCGGCCAAAAGTGCCTGTTGCCTTCATGCATATCACCCAAATGACACAAAGCGTGAGGAAGGTAGAATGAAAACAAGCCCTCGCTATCAGTTCGTTGTAACGCAAGCTAGATGTGACGCAGTCGAGTTGCTCCATGTCAACATCTTAGTTCAGCACAATGATTATGCATGTCAATCTTTATTACTGTAGTTAAATAACTGAACCAGGTGAAAAGCAGTTTTAGCGTAGCATGGAGCCCTGAAAATAAAAGTCAACATGTTCCGACCACGTTTAGAACTTTGTGAATGAACCTACAGCAATCATTGGCAATTCTGCAGAGGAGCAGAGCCCATTTTTTTGTTGTTCAGATGTAACTGCAGATTTAAAAAAGCAACATAAAAGGTGTGTGAAGGCTCCTGCAGGCTGGCTGCAGGCTTCACTCTCAGCATCCAGTGATGACCTGTTGAGCGTGATGAGCTTTGTGTCTCGCTGGTGACCTTCGTTTGACTGAAATAATACAGTAAACGATGGTTGAAACATGACTGAGAGTAGTTCCCCGCCTGAGCACGTCGCATGTTCTGGCTAGCAGCTGGTAGAGCGTCCGATGGGAGCTGCTGGTGATGACCTAGTTTACCGGCTCCTTGCCCGAGCCGAGCGAGCTTGAGTCTCGATGAAGTGATGCGCTGCCAGCATGCAAGCAGAGGACCTACTGTCGGCCGCACAAGGGCTGAATCCCCCCTCTGAAGACGAGCTAATTTATATTAATGCCATAAATCCGTTTCTCTGTAGCTACATGCAGCTTAAGCACCGTCTCATTCAAACGTTATTGGGCTGTTTCATAGGACCAAAGATGGTTTGAGGGCAGAAGATGGGAGTCAGTTGTTGGATTCTCACTGAAGTTTAGGAAAACACCCCAATAGCTTTATATATTAGAGGTTTACTGAGATTAATAACATATTCATTAACACGTAATAGTTATTAAACAGCAAACAAACATCGCTTTGAATCTTAATATCAGTCAACCTCTATGTATATTCCCAAAGTGAGGAGCAGCATTGGTTCCATACAGAGGTTTCACTCACCGTCTTGGAGTTCTACACCAAAAAATATAATACAAATATGAAAAAATAATAATAATAAAAACAATAGAAGACAGCAAACAATATCTCCACCAAGGAGGTGAAAAGTAAATACTCTAGTCTTTAAGATGTTACACTTAAGGAGAAATGAAAGCTTGAGGTATGTTGATAATTAAGAACGAAGGTTTGTAAAATTAGTGTGTGAAAAAGCTGGAAGAAACTGGAAGAAGTGAAACTGAAAGTAAAATAAAAATGGTTCTGATTGTTGATGCATGCGTTTTATATTTACGTCCATTAGGGGAATTTATTTGGGATATTTCTTTTTGCTATAGCCTCATAAACACTGGACGTCCCGCAAACCCCATGAATGCAGTCAGGAAACGTAAATATAGGTTCTGTAAAAATAAGTGTCGTTTTGAAGAATATTTGGGAAACATGCTTGCTGAGCAGTGTTTCAGTGAGCTAAGCATTTCATTTACCTAGAGCATCATCCTCTGCACAGCCCAGTGCCACAGAAATAAACAATACAAAAGAAACGTTACTGGGCTGACTCAGAGAGACTTCTACCCGCTGGCAGTCCCATCCATAATTAAAGCGCGTGCTCCAGTTTGTGGCGGTTTCGGTGTCATCCTCTGACTGCGGCATACATCGCAACAGTTCAGAAAGACAAGCAGATGTTAAAAGGGAACAAATGAAGGCAGCTACCTGAGCAGTTTCGTGCATAATTCAGGTTTTCCTGTGGGTGTCCGGGGAGGCGGCACTGAAACCGGTGCTGCCAGAACTCGGGGAACCACGGGTTGCGGGCGTTGGTGCGGAGCCTGAGCTTCAGGAAGTAATCGTCGAAGGAGGAGACCTCCGCGGACTGCAGCTTCACGGTGATGCCCCCCACAGCCTCCTGCTCGTACCCCTCCACCACCTCCACTCGGTCTGCCCAGCCGTCGCTACAAGAGAGAACAAGAAGCAATGGAGCAAATGGAGTTTGTATTTTCTCGTGGGATGTTTAGGTTCCTGCCTTTATTCCCTTTTTTACAGCATCAAAAATGGAGTGGTGACACTTTGGTTACATCCCTCCAAAGTGAAGCTGATCTGTCAGAGAGGCTTTCAAATGTAAATGGGATGTTAATACACGAGAGTCCCTAAAAATGGCTTCTCATAACTGCAGGATTATGGGCTCAAGTATTAGCTCAGAGGTTTGCAAGATGTCATTTTTGAGCCCCTCTGCGCAGAAAAAGTACACTATGATTTTTCCCTTATTTATCCAAACAAAGTGTATAAGAGGCAACAAACACATTTGCTAAAATGTTGCTTTGCTGCACTTTGGAGACGATTAAAGTTGGTCCCATTTAAAGCTAAATATGCACAGATGAGATGATATCCCACCAATGAGCCTGAGCCTGAATCCTGCAGGAACCTTCTGTTGCCCTGACTTTGTTTCCCTTTAAGCCGTCCTGCTAGAGGGCATGGGCTCCCCACTGCAGGAAGAGGAAGAAAAGAGCCAGTCTCCATAACATAATCACAAGTCCAGCGAGAGTTCACAGATTAGCACCGTTGCAGCGCAATCTGTGTCGGAAGGAGGCAAGCTCGCACCGCCGAGCGTCTTCGCGGACCCCAACAGTTTCGGTGTGATTCTCTAGCTCTGCTGGTCATTGCTGAATTTATAGCTTGCAGTCCCTGCTTTCTTAAAAAAAAAAAAAAAGCATTAATTTCACGCTGAAAATCAGGCTGGTGGGGCTTTATGGGACGATGGGGTGTTTTTAATTTGGTGACATCTTGAACACACAACCACATCAAATAAACCACTTGGCTTTGCTTACATTTTGCATTTCAAATGATGTAAATGACTTGAATGTTTCTGGGAAAGCTCTAGCATAACACTAGTTTGAAGAATTTCTTGTCTGACTGGCGTGCAGAACTGGTAATATGAGTCAACCTAGGCTTCGCCTCCACAGGCTGCCGAACAAAATGACCAGTTCTGCTGATCCTAAAGTGCTCTCCAGCATGGCAAACTCTCATTGTGGAGTTTAAAACAAACTTCTTTTTCAAACTAACGCCCTCGTCTCATAATAAAGGCAAATTTTAATGGCTGAAAAGCATCCAGAGACTCTCAGCATGATCACTGCTATTGGCTGATGTGTTGCTAAAGATTGCGACTGAGAATAAATCTGTAGCTTTTGGTATTTAAATGCTGCCAGTTGAGCTTTTCTTTCAACTCTGTAAAGACAAAAATGAATCTGGGGCAAAAACAATGGACATCGGTTCAAAACAAACTCTACCAGCGCTTTAAAATGTTTCTGAAAGGCGAAGCCAGCAAAACGCGTTTAGCCTGGCCGCCGCTTCAAGACTGAGTGGACAAAGGCGGCCTGGTGTGACAGTACCTGACCATCTGCTTCCCAGCATCACACTTCCCCCAGTCCAGCTCTCCAAGCGCCAAAAACCTGCTGCTCTGACGTCAACACGTGCACATACTCTAGACATTTCTGACATTCATGATGGATATTGCGGGTGGAAACGTTATGAGAGAGACAGAATTGTATAAGCTAGTTTGGGTACGTCCAGCTGGGCTAATGCACAGAACACACACTTTTACTTACTGCACTGTTCTGAAATTCATTTTCCTTTTTCAGTAGTCTCCTTGACCCAGAAAACACGTGCGTGTGTGCGCACACAAACACGCGCGCCGCTCTAAACCCCTGCCATTATCTTTCCATGGAGACTTACAAATTACACTGGAAGGGTGAGAGCAAGTGCAGGCTTTAAAACAGCATTTTATGCACACATTATGCATGCACACAAGTCAGAAACTGAAAGTTTTTTTTGTTTTTTGTTTTTTAAACAGAAGAAACCAGCCGCACAAAAATGAGCCGCTTTCAACAAATGAGCCGCTTTGATGGTTTCGGGTGCGGCTGGATCCAAACAGGACGGGAGGCGAGCTGAGACGCGTCAGGTTTAAGTGCTGATATCAGCTTTGATGCGCGCTGCTCCACGTTCCCCAGCCTGTGCTGGAGGTGCTGTCCCGTATTAGCACACCCCGCCTGTGATCTGACAGAGAGCGGGAAAGCTCGCTGCGTGGATGCATTATTCATCACCCAGCCTGACTCAAAGCGTCTTCTGCTTTCACAGGAACTGTTCTCCCAGAAGAGAAAAATAGATTTGGGTTCCACATGAACTTCCATCTATCCTGAGTGCAGCTGAATGTCATCATTCATCTTTCATGTCATTCTTTCATCCGTTAACCATTATGTATATATATATACAGGGAAATCAGCATGAGCAGTGCTTAATCCTGAATTTCTTGGGTTTTTTTTATTCAAGGTCACACAATGAACATGGGATAATGTGCAGAAATAACATACTTAATCTTAACAGATATACTATAAACTACCTAATTTCTGGAAAAGGCTCCAGTTACCTCACTAAAGGTGACCACACACAAGTTGAAGACTAGAATCTCAAAGTTGTAAAAGATCCATGAAAGGAAATTTTCTTCGCCCTCAAACATGTAGCTCAAATAACTGACAGGATGAAGATATTTACTCCTCATCGCACCGTCTGCTTACTCATCCAAACAGGACCAACACTCTCTGGGGAAAACGGTCTCCGACAAACCTGCCAATTAGGAGGAACTCTCCGGCTACGCCGAGCCGCCTCATGGCCATCAGCAGCCCTCGGACCGTCATGCCTTCACAGAAGCAGACCACCACTCGCGCTTTAGGCAGCCGTTCGCGCAGTTTCCTCAGCAGCCTGTCAAAGTGCTTCTCCCCAGCGTTGCTGTAGATCTTGTCAGAGTGAGCGATGCAGAGGCCGTCCTGTGAGGCCAGCTCCTTAAAGACCTCCATCCCGCTCTCGCCATAGTTACCTGAAAAAGGTGAGAGGACAATACAGAACTCTGTCGTTTTACAGCTCTGGTTGATTGAGCTCTAGAATCAGTGGTTTGTATGAGCTCAGAGGAATGCATCTGATTAAAGGAAATCTATCTGATCATCAGGCTTATCATCATATAACGAACCATTGTCAGGGTTACGTCACAGGTACAACGCTGTGGGTGTAGCATCATCTGCTAGCATGTTGTTTGCAGATTTTTTTTCTGTTTAATAAATGGCAGAAATAAAAAAAAACAGTAACTCTTCTATGGGTGTCATTTTCATCTGCATTCTTGTGATTCCATGTCTACAGTTCATCTTCTATTTGTCTACGGTTTGATGAAGAGTTAAACAAATGCGGGGGTTTTGTTGAAGAGCTGCAAGCTGAAACAGTCTTTGCAATAAATGGGCTGCAGGAATGTTAAAGCTGGGGGTTTTTTTTATTATCGTTCAGCAGAATTCTTGAATGACGTTTGAAGAAAGAGCAATAAAACTTATGGTAACAGCTTTGCACTGTGTCTCAGATCCAAAAGAGTTTAAATATATATATATGACCTTGTATTTTGGGCTTCACAGCTGATCAAGAGACTGTTTCTCTCTTCTCCCTCTGATATTGCCCTCTGTTTATGCTAATGTGCTGTAGATGAGCTTCACAAAGGACATCCCAGCTTCCGCTAAAGTCTGCCGTGAAAGCAGCTTTGAAATATGTCATTCGTAAGACAGAACAACACTTGTAATGATGCAGCAAAACAGGTAAAAATCAGCCTAAAAGTTGAGTTTCTTTGTGTCTTCTTGCATTTCATTTGCTGCTGCACAAGATGGACTCTGATCATTCATTCCGACAGAACTGCTGAGTCATTAAAGAGAAGAGGTCGGATTTTAAAGTTACTTAATAAGACGCGCTGTGTCTTACCCTCTGTGTGCACTGCAGACACGTAGGTCCAGTTGTATCGTTTGACGATGTCCAGGAGGGCCCTCGCCTGGAGAGTGTCGGAGGGCACCACCCTCAGGAAGTACTTAAACAGCGTCTTATCGCTGAGGTCGATGCTGGTTGCAGAATAGGCGATCTGAGGGATGTTGAACAGCTGCAGGAGGTTCTGAACCTGAATGGCCACCGAACTCGAGCCGGGCCCGATGACCCCCACGATGGGCTTCTTGGTTGGTGGCGGCTGACTCGAGGGCTCCCCCTCGATACACCACCTGGAGCCGCCGCCGTCTTCTCGGATGGAGATGAGAGAGTCCCGTATGAACTCTATGCTCTGCTCCAGAGCCACCGAGGAGTGCCAGCAGGAGTCCCTGATCTCACAGCCCAGGGTGATGTTGGGCAAGAGGTTGGGGTCCGAGTTAATCCGATCTAAGGTGTGGAACATGGCCTCCACCCTTTGGATGCCATATTGCTCGCGGATTTCCCCACACTTCCTCTCTGCCACCTTCTCAGCTGACGGCTGGTGGTGAATAGAGAAGAGTGCTCCGATTATGATATCCCCGTCCATCCTGGCCACGAGGCGAGAGGCAGAACTGGGCACCACCGACCTCTCATACTTGCCTTTAGACAACGCAAATGCCTCAAACAGTAAAACAGGCGAGTACAAAATGATGATGGCAGTCAGCGGGATCATATTCGACATTGTGGCAAAGGTGCTGAATTTAGACTCATTTCCACTTGGTCATAATTGAGGTCCATCCATTTTCTGCTGTTCTTCAGTGTAAACCTCCTGTAAGATAAAGAAAAATTAGTGCCCAAAATCATTTACTGCGTTTATATTGAGAGAACAATATATTTTTTTTTAAATATGGACCTTTAACAGTAACATAGAAGGTCAATTAAATCCAAATTATTTGCGTGTAAGAGAAGCAAAAAGTCAGAGTCTGCAAAGACCTGCAGGGTAGAATTCAAAGCAGCTGGTATGGCTGGTGATGAGGAGCTCTGCAGACACCAAAAGATGAACTTTTAGCACCACGGAGTCGCCTCTCTTTTATTAGCTGATATTAGTTCCATCAAACTGTGACCGTTTCTTCACCTTTCACCCCTGAACGCACCACACGACGGCGTTTCCAAAATTTTAGTAACTAGAGTGTCTAGGCGGATTATTTCACTGTAGTTTTATTGTTATTATTCTTATTGGTAACATTAACCTGCGTGGGGACTAAAGACCGAAATGAGCCACCGGCTACAATGTTGCATATTTGCATGCAAATGTTTATAAATAGGTAGTGTCAATTTTCTTTAAATAGATACATATATTTTTTATATCGTTTATCTACATTGGAAAGACAACATTTTCAACATCGTCATGCACATGCATCTTAATTAAAAGAGGAGGGGGAGCTTATCACAGGAGCAGACTGAAAATTAGAACGTGTTAAGGAATCGCCCATATATTAAGTCGGACTCGTGTGTCTGCAGCGTCATATAGCACTTAACCTACCTGCATGGCGTGTTCGCGTCTTTCCTGCAGCTTTTCTGCCGTGGATAACCAGTGCAACTCTCATCCCCCCTCTCTCGGCGTTTCTCTCTCTCTGCACTGATTCTGAGGTGCCTCCTTCATCTCCCTTTCCTCACTGCATTCTGTAAGCGGGTCACACTCACTGCAGTGCCCCTGATTTGATGCCATGGTCCTTGGGAAGATGGTTCGTTGCGTTTATGGCATTTCTGATGTAATGCACGAGGAGACTGCAAAACACATATAGAAGTATTTACGGGCGGCGCAAGACAAAAGTATAATAACAAAAGCTGCAATAATGATCATAAAGCTATGTTGATTAGACGTTAGCTGCAAGTCTGGTCAAACTTCCCACATAGTTGGGTCATGCCTGTCCCCGAAAGAACTGAGGCGCCTGCCACTGTAGGGATCTGCTGCCATCGTGTGGCCGTTATATGAAACTGCGCACGAGTTGCGTAAGCTAATATCTGGAATTTGAGCTAGAATGCCATAAATAAAAGCTGTTTAAAACTGAACTGTCACACACATGTCCACATATGATTCACATGTATACTAATTCATGTTGTTTCTAGCGCAGAAAACTCAATCAGGAAGTGAAGAAAAAGCATTACTTTAAAACGAAAACGATGTCAAGTGAGGCTGAGGTCTGTGATGTGCCTCCCCGCCCCCGACTGAAAAGGAAAAAAGGAAGGAAATAACCTTCATAAAACAATTAGATAAGAAAATTATTTTAATAGATTTCCTAATTTAAAATCGTATCTTTAAAGCATTTTTTTATAGTACAATTTTTTTGCATAACGTTTTTTCTTAAACGCTTAAAACACGATCTACGTCACTACCAGGGTCCTGCCGTCACTTCCTTCATTTAAAAATGGCGGACATCAGAGCTGCAATCGGCTCACGGTCTGTTTTGGTTCGTGTTAACTCAAGTCTCTCAGCCTGCTGGGGCGATGTAGGACTTCAGATGCAGCAGTAGCAACCAGAATTCTTTGCTGGACCCCCGAAAAGTAAACACATTTTACATTTTGTTTCAATTTACCAGTTTATAGTCAGCCATTAATCACGCAGCCTGGTGGCGTTTTCATTGTGTAACTATTGTCATACATTGAGGATCTGCTTCTTTACTCGACAAAACTTTAACCGAAACTAAGAAGCAGTTTTTGCAATTGTAAAATAATAGCTAACAAGTGCAAAAAGTGCACAAGTGCAAGTCCTTAGATCGATAACATCGTTAATGTTAGCATGTGATATAGAAAGACATTAGCTTTTTCCATAAGCAATGGCATTATTGGAAGCTCATGTATGGGCACGTAGATTCGTGGTATTTTACAGAACAGTGATTATTGTTGTAAGTTATTTCAACATCATCCTTTCAGACTGAATGAATTGAATTTAATCAAAGTCTAAAACTTTTTGTTTTTATCTGCGCAGAAGGTAGTTATGAGTAACCGAAGAAAGAGGGCACCCCCGGTGAGGGTGGACGAAGAACAGAAGAAGAAGTTGAACTGGAACATGCTGGATGACCGAAAGGAAGATGACGAGATACCCACCTGCTCTATTTTTTCTGTTAGTCCTTTACCTCACAGTTCCTTTCTGTCTGCCACCGAGGCTGCCTGCGACACTTCTGTTCCGTTCCCAGAAGAACTCCCTTGTGCATCATCAGATGGTGCATCTGCCTCAGCCTCGCTGGACCTTACTGTGACGCCTGCTTTGAAGATGAGCCACATCTGGAAAGCACTCATTGGGGAGTTCAGCATCCAGCCGGCTTGGATCCCATCTGATTGTGAACAGAGAACTTTTGTCCTACACAGAATTGGAGCCCAGCTGTGCCTCAATTACTGCAGCTGTGTCGAGGAAGTTGGGCTGGAGGGGAAGTCTGATGAGGACTCTTGCACTGTGGAGTGTAACTACAATGTTGTCCCACTGGAGGACCTTGACTGGATGCAGAAAAGGAGGGTGGTGCAACTCTGTCACCAGGCAAAAGAAGGAGCTCTCAGGGTAGGATATTATACAGTCAGAGCTTTTGAAAACATTAAGGGTGCTCTTTCCAACATCTCAGCAGATAACAGATTTATTAAAATAGGCATTCTTTATTCTCAGCTGATGATTGTTTTCCATGTGGCAGGTGGGGATTTATGTGCTGGAACCTGGGCTTGGCAAGCCTGATTTCCTCAGTGAGGGAACTGCTAGGCTAAAGAAAGCAAACCAGTTAATGCAGAAATTAATGGAGTATTTCTATGACTTCATTATCCCCGGTGAGTGTCTGCTCCTCATATTTAAGACAAGCGATAATCCAGGTTCTTAAAGACAGGATTGATTTCCCGCTTTTCTGGTTTTCCCATGTAGAAGTTGTAGAGAATGATGAGGAAGAATGTGACACAGACCTGGAGAGGCAAAATATTGAGGATCTCTATGACTATGTGAGGCATGTGCACCAGAGAGAGAACCAAGAGATGACATACGATGTCCAGCACAAAGCACTCATCCCCATTCTCAGACCCTATCAGAGCCAGGCTGTCAACTGGATGCTGAGAAGAGAGAAATCCAGGAACACGTCACCAAAAGGTACTGACTTACATGCACACAGCTTAGCTGTTTGTTTGTTTTTTTAAATTCCAGATATTCCAGAGGTTTGTCAGTGTTATGAATGTTTTTTAAACCACTTTTATAGAACAAACTCTTCATTTTCTCTGGCGGGAGTTGATCACTTTATGTGGCAAAAAGTTGTTCTACAACCCTTTCACTGGCTGGTAAGAACTGATCTTTGCTTATATTAGCAAGACGCTGTTGAACACACCTGTGCTCTGACATTTTAGTTTTATATTGCTTGTTTTCAGCTTAATTCGAGAGTTTCCTCTGGTGGGTGCAGAGTGGCCTGGTGGGATCTTGGCTGATGAAATGGGGCTGGGAAAGACAGTGGAGGTCCTTTCTCTTATCCTGTGTCATGCTCGACAGGACCTGGAGCAGGAGGCCCTCACACTTCCTGTGGTGAGGATCAGGAGAAATCTCTCCAATTCTCTTCAACCCATTAAGATCTGTTAAATACATTTTTGTAAAGCGCATAAAACTGTTTACTCTTCCATCGTTCAATGAAAATCTTTCCCCCTTTTTTTGTAGGGAAAATCTGTGAATTACTTTGTACCTCCTCCTCCCCTTGAAAGAAAAAAGGTGAGCCGTAAGGTGGAAGTGCCTAAAGGCCCTAAAATGAAAGCATCATACCCAAGTAAACTGCTCACACTTTTCTACACATCACCACTCTAATTGACACTGTATTTACCTTTCATTACTTTTATTCCCTGTAGCTGTGCGACTCATGCTCCTTGCTGCAATAAAGGAGATGAGGACTGGTAAAGGAACCTCTGTCAATGCCATATTCAGCTACCTTAATTCCACGTATGGCTATGACCTTTTTAAAAACCGCACCCACATCAGGAAGACCCTGGCCAAGCTGATCAGTGAAGGCCTGGTGGAACAGGTGAAAGGGCGAGGCTTGGCGGGGTCCTTTCGGCTGGGCAAGAACTACAAGGAAACAAAGAAGATGTTAGCAGAAGCATCCAAGTTTGTAAGAAACTGCACTTTCAAACGTGAATATTTGATATGGTGAATTTACTTGATTGTAATATCTTTTATCTGTTTTCATTTTGCTAGAACTACAAAAGTATAGAAAGCACCCCAAGAAAAGTGTTTCAGAGACGAGCAAAAGAGAAGGCAGAAGCAGCCATGCAGACCTCCTTAACAGAAAATGAAAGCGATCTGTGCTCTCATGTGTCGGCTGATCAGGCACAAAGAGAGGGGCAACCAGCGAAAGACGGTGATCAAAGCACAGATGAGAAAGCAGATGAATTAGCAGAAATGTGTGCATACAAGGATGCAGCAGATGTCCTGGACATAACCACCATGGGTGATATATCAAAAGAAGCTCCTCATACTGATTCGCACAAGGACTCAGAAACCCCGACAAGAGTGTCTGTTGTCCCCTTCAACACTCAGGACTATCGCTTTGAGTGTATCTGTGGTGAACTGGGCATCATAGACTACAAAGCTCGTGTCCAGTGTATGAACTGCCAGTTGTGGCAACATGCCAGCTGTGTCAACTACAAAGAAGAGAGCCTCGAAACGACCCCTTTTTATTGCCCTCACTGCCTTGTCGCGATGAAACCTGTCTCCACGGGCGCCACCCTCATCATCTCCCCCAGCTCCATCTGCCACCAGTGGGTGGAAGAGATCAATCGACACATCAGGTCATCGTCACTACGAGTGCTGGTGAGTTACAGGGTGGAACTGTTGTATATCATCCTCACAGAAATCTAAAATATGTGTGTTTTTCTGCCTACAAAACTGAGTATTTCATGAAGCGTAGTGACATTTTCCTCTCAGGTTTATCAGGGTGTGAAGAAGCATGGTTTCATCCAGCCCCATATGCTCGCCGAGCAGGATGTGGTCATCACCACCTACGATGTGCTGCGGTCAGAGCTCAACTACGTCGACATTCCTCACAGCAACAGCAAAGACGGGCGCCGCTTCCGCAACCAGAAGCGCTACATGGCCGTTCCCAGCCCCCTGGTGGCCGTGGAGTGGTGGCGCATCTGTCTGGACGAGGCTCAGATGGTTGAATGTCCCACTGCAAAGGTGACTTGAAGAGAATCCAGGGATCATTGGCGGGCCTATGACAGTGTTTAGTTTCAGTTTTATGTGAGGTGTGAGGTTGTTTCCATCCTCTGCAGGCTGCAGAAATGGCTCTTCGTCTTGCATCTGTCAATCGCTGGTGTGTGAGTGGCACTCCCGTCCAGAGAGGACTAGAAGGTGACACACACAGATCCTTCAGGCATGTTCAATATGGGTGTTTAATCTGATTTTGTTTTCTGTACAGATCTGTATGGCCTTGTTCTTTTCCTGGGAGTTGACCCATATTGGGTCAAACACTGGTGGGACCAGCTGCTCTATCGTCCGTATCGGCGTGGAAACACAGAGCCACTATACTATGTCATTGCTCAGCTGTTGTGGCGATCAGCTAAAAAGGATGTCATTGATCAGGTAGGACAAGAACTCTTTTGGGAGTTTTTGAATAAAGTTTTATACCTTGAAAGTTTGGCTGTTATTTTTAGATCTACAGAAAATGGCTTAAAATGGGCATAAAATGGATCGATGGTCTTCAAATGTTTTTTTTTTTTGTTTTTTTTTTTCCAGATTCAGATTCCGCCACAGACAGAGGAGGTGCACTGGCTGAACTTCTCCCCAGTAGAGGGCCACTTCTACCACCGTCAGCATGAGGTCTGCTCCCAGGACGCTCTGGTCAAACTCAGGAAAATCTCTGACTGGAGCCTGAAGCTCGGCAGCCTTGACCGTCGCACCGTCAACACTATACTCTGCCCACTGCTCAGGTTGCGTCAGGCCTGCTGCCATCCGCAGGCAGTGAGGGGAGAGTTCCTGCCCCTTCAGAAAAGGTAGATCCCAAATGAGAGGCAATCGGAGAGGTCTTTATCTCGTGGCAGCTGCAGCGGTTAATTAGCAATGTTGCTTAAACAGAGAATTACTGCATTAGTAATGGTAATAGACCTGAACATCTTTTTTTTTATCCCGTGTGCATGTGCATTTATGCAGAATTGACCCATTCTATGTTCTTTGCATTGGAGGGTTCTTGTTTAGTGTCTTTGCCATACCTCCCCTCCCCAGCACCATGACGATGGAGGAGCTCCTCAAGTCCCTGCAGAAGAAATGTAGAGTGGAGTGTGAAGAAGCTCACAGACAATTAGTGTGTGCACTCAACGGACTGGCTGGAATCCACATCATCAGAAGTATAAATCCCCACTTCTGCACTTACGCTCCGGCTCACACTTTCCCATGGGAATCAATTTAAACAAAACACAGGACATGATCTTGTCTTTGTGTCTCCTCACACGTTTTTGCATAGACATGCTTTGTTGGTTTCAGGCATTAAACACACAATGTTGCTTTGAACCTCTTAGCTCCACATGTGATGGACGTATTCACTGACACTGAGCATTGCCTTTTCCTTTGCATCTTGCAGATGAATTTCTAGAGGCAGCAGAGTTGTACAGAGAAGTGCTTCGCTCTTCAGAAGAGCATAAAGGCCAGCTGAAAACTGATTCATTACAGGTATGTGACCTAATCCATGTCATTAATTAACATATGTAAGGTTCTTCCAAATCTGGCAGCTGCTGCCTGTTAACAGACTTGATTGAAAAGACGAAAAGCAGATGAATGAGGAACTGATTTAAAATCCCTACAATGTCATTGTTGTGATTAATTTTAAACTGTTTTTGTTGACGCAGAGGCTTCATGCTACTCATAATTTGATGGAACTGCTGAATGCAAAGCACCCTGGTATACCCCCAACGCTCAGAGATGACCGACTAAGTGAGGAGGTAGTTCAAAAGCATTTCTTGTGAATTTACGTCTGCTATTTCATGATAAAATTAGACACAAATCTGTCTTTTGTTTGTAGGAGAAGCAGCTACAGCAGCACTACATGACCAAATATGACTCAGAGGTAGCAGATGCACATCAGAATTTGCAGCCAGTCCTGCAGAACATCAAAGAGCTGAAGTGCAAAGTAAGAACTGCTTCTTCTTTTTCATCAGGTTTATATATATATATAT
>BJFM01003034.1:70995-87579 GCA_016586285.1 Arothron firmamentum
ACACACACACACACACACACACACACACACCCAGGATAATACAGCTGGATATCATCTTTCCTGTTTGAGTCCCCTAAGGTCACTTTACACTGTATGGATAAATATAAGCGATACTTTCCTTTTTGCTTTTAGGTTGTGGTCTGACAGTTTGTGCTTAGAGTGCTTAATTCAAAAATATCTTTTTCTCAAGGTCAAACTGAATGCTCCCTGGTGGCTGGATGTTATCCAAAGGTCGATCCGGTGCTCATATGATGACGATCTTGTGTCGCGTGTGAAGAACGAGCTGACGTGCAGCTACAAACAACAAGCTCAGAAACTCTCCATGGCAGACAAGTAAACTGGTTTCTTTTTATGATATAATCATTGCACAGACGGTTCATCAGGAAAATTGAAAGAAAGCAAATATGGCATCCTGCAGGTTTCGTGATGCCTGTGGTCTGCAGTTCCTTCTAACGTCACAGATGCAAGATCTGATCAAATCACAGAAGACCGTCCGAGACGCAGTCAAGAGCCTTGAAGGTCCGGCCTCAAAGGCGGTGATTGATGAGGCCACCATTTGCCACCTCAGGCCCATAAGGCTGCCACTGAATAAGTAGGCTGTC
The DNA here is from genome assembly GCA_016586285.1 of Arothron firmamentum. Lineage (NCBI taxonomy): Eukaryota > Metazoa > Chordata > Actinopteri > Tetraodontiformes > Tetraodontidae > Arothron > Arothron firmamentum. The sequence goes on from BJFM01003034.1 coordinate 71,598, forward strand.
ATTTTTGCTGCATATTAGGAATCAGTCTGCATCACACCAGGCTGTTGATCCTATTTTCTTGACATTTTAGTTGTGTGTTCTGCAAAGCTGACGAACTCTTCACAGAATATGAGTCCAAGTTGTTTTCCCACACGTAAGTTGAGCAGTGCTTTGACAAACTGTCAGGCAGTTTGCTTGAAAATGTGATGGTTGATGAGGGACTCCTCATGGGCAGAGTGAAGGGTCAGACGGCCATATTTGAAGAAATGATTGAAGACGAGGAGGGGCTGGTGGACGACCGACTCCCCACCACCAGCCGAGGGCTCTGGGCAGCCAGCGAGATGGAGCGTACGCTGAAAGCCATCCTGTCGTTTGCAAAATTGAAACGCATGGACTCGGAGCTGGTGGAGGAGGGCAACACTTTCATGGAGCTGTTTGAGAACTGGAAGAAGGAATACAAGGTTTGTGCACAAACCTAATGGCACTGAAAAGGTTAAAATCCAGTAATATATCTTCAGACTGTGGTGAATGTGTCTTCTGTCACTTCTTAGTTGCTGCATGAATACTGGATGGTGCTAAGGAATCACGTGTCAGCCATTGATGAGCTTGGTATGGCTACTGAGAGGCTGCGTGTGCGCCTGCCCGACGAACCTAAACCAAAACTTCTTCACATTATTGAACCTCACGAGGTGAGTTAAAGAAGACCGCTTTACCGTAGGGTAGACATGCAGGAAAAAAGGTCACTGGTCTCCATAGCAACCTAAATGCAACCAAAAAGAAATATAACGTTAGCACGCGATATCAACTACAAAGAGCCTTGGAAGCATTAGTTGTTTGTTTTTTTGGGGGGTTTTTTTGGTCAAAAGTTTCAAGGACTTCACATTTTTTATTGCATTCTTGACCTCTACCTTGTTGCTTTTCTTCAGGTGGAGCAGAACAGAGTTAAGCTTCTGAATGACCAGGCAGTCGCCAAGTCTCAGCTCCAAAAGAAACTGGGTCAGTTTCTCTATCTCACCAATCTGGAGAAGGTAATTTACATTTCAAAAACAACAAAGTACATATGTTATTCTGCTGGTCATTCAAGTCCCCGTCTCCACGCTCTGATCTCGCTGCAGTTAAAAAAACTGTCTTTTCTCCAGTCCCAGGACAAGTCTACTGGAGGACTGAACCCAGAGCCATGTCCCATCTGTGCTCGGCCCCTGGGACAGGAGGTGAGTATCACGCTGCTGTCAAAGCACACAAATATTAGGATGAATTATATTCCTGGATTCAACATTTAAGAAAGTGCTTTTTAATCTAAAATGTGCTATCTTTTACATTCCTTTTGATTCATGCATTAGTGATCTAAAGTGCTCTGCAAATTTATAGTTTCTTATTAATAGAACAAAACCCTTCTGATCTTTTATTTGTGGCTTTCTCCTCACCTCGCCCTCTTCCCCAGTGGGCTGTGCTGACCTGTGGCCACTGCTTCTGCAATGAGTGCATTGCAATCATTGTGGAGCATTACAGTGTGGGCTCGAGGCGACGGGCCATCAAGTGTGCCATTTGCAGGCAGACCACATCGCACACTGAGATCTCCTACGTGTTCACCGCCCAGTCATCCAGTCAGGACCAGAACATACCTGTCGAGGTAAATCATGTTTTGGAAATCGATTGTAATTGAACCTGGGTTGTGGCATTTAAACAGCCTATTTTTTCTCGCCTGTGGTTCTCAGGGAAGCCATTCTACCAAAGTGGAGGCAGTAGTGAGAACACTGAAGAAGATTCAAGTGACTGACCCTGGGGCCAAGTGTCTCGTCTTCTCCACGGTAACTATAAACTACCCCTGCTCTGAGATTTATGCAGACGATATAAAATCTCACTCGGTTCCTTTTTCCCCTCGTGCGCAGTGGCTGAGTGTCCTGGACATCATCGCTAAGGCCTTGTTTGACAACAACATGGAGTTCTCTCAAATCAATGGCATTCACAAATTTCAGGTAAGACTTCATTGTCTTTTACTAAAACAGGTTTTGTTTCGCACAGCTACATCCGCTATTGCTAGAGTTCACTAATCTAACTGGTGCAGTTTTCACATTTCTAGGAAAATCTGAGCTCCTTCAAGTATGATGAAAGGATCAACATCCTCCTGCTTCCTCTCCACACTGGCTCCAATGGTCTGAACATCATTGAGGCCACTCACGTTCTGCTGGTGGAGCCGATCCTCAACCCTGCTCACGAGCTCCAGGCCATAGGCAGAGTGCACCGGATTGGCCAAACCAAGTAAGAGGCAGGGGGCTGCCGCTTGCATCCACAATGACACATTATCAAAAAATCCTTTAATGGTTTCCTCTTGCTTTCTGTCCACCAGGCCAACGTTTGTTCACAGATTTTTAATCAAATCCACTATTGAGGAGAGAATGCAGGCCATGCTGAAGACGGCGGAGAAAAGGTGAGAGCCGCACGATGTTTGGAAGCACTTACAACGCTTTCACACCACTGACATTTCATATCCTTGTAGTCACACCAGCACAACCATGAAGCACTCAGAGGCTGCCGTGCTCACCGTAGCCGACCTCGCTGATCTTTTTACTGACGACACAGAACATCTGGAGTAAAAGTGAACCCCTGGATTCATGTGACAGACAAAGAGCTCAGTCTTGGCTGAGCGATTTTAGATGTCTGATTTTGCACATTGTTTTTTTATGAAAAGATGTCCAAAGCTATGAAATACATTCCAAAATGTTGAACTTTTTTAGTGTAATTAATTTGTGTGTGTGTGTGTGTGTGTGTGGCCGACAGTACTTGTTGTAACCTACTGTTCAGGAATCACTTCAGCTGTTCAAGTACACTTTTAACTAGACTGTCCAGACATGGTGCTCGCTTGAATCCAAGGCAGGTTTATGCATGACTACACCTTTAGAAAAAACAAAACCACGTCAAAGAATTGTGCGTCTTCAAAACTTTCAGGAATTAAAAGTCTGTCTTGTCCAGTTCTTTTATTGTGGTTATTGTGTAGTGAGAATGGAGGCTGGAGGGCAGCCATTGATATTCAAAAGCAGAAGTGGAAGATTTCTTTAACCAGACAATCACTGCAAAGCTATTTGTCTGTTGAAACAAAGGCAGGCAATTGGACTTCACACTTGGTACTGGTGTATTTGCAAGACAATAAAGCAAAGATTTAGTGTCTTGGAAACTAATCTTGTAAATTATAGTCATGAAAATCTGAAGAACATCAATTTCCTCACACCAGCAGCTTAAAACATTACGTGGAGTTTAGATGGACACGTGAAGCATTTCTACTCCTTATATAATTCAAATGTAATCTCTTTCCATCTACTGCTTGCACCTCTTTGGAGGCTGGATTGCTCTTCACTTGTAATGACTTTCTTTCCGCCTGACTGACTGGGATTCCCGTACCAGTAAATTTTTTTAAAATGTCCAGACAAAGGATGCAGACAACAAAGAGGTCCAGCCCGGCGCTGTTGTCAGGCTTTACGTGGTTTCCAGACTTCTTGTTACTCCCCGCAGTAAGATGTTTACCAAAAGGACATCGCCGCAGTAGGCGGTAACGTACGTGTCTCCTTGGACTCCTCTCGGTTCTCCCTGTTCACGTATGGAATCTCATTGTTGGTGGGGACATCATTCAAGGCCAGAGGGAGGCTCCCAGTTCATTAGAGCTGTGCATCAAGGGCTGAGGGAAGAGAGGGGCATTACATCTTGTGGTGACAGCAAACTGCTTAATAGTCCCCCCGTCCCAAAAGATTCAGAGATTTGTGGAAAGATCCCAAAGGTGCAGCGGAGTTACTGAGAAGACAGAAACCGGCACAGGGAGAGTCCTCGGAAGATGGCACCTGCCAGTTTGGTTTTCGCCTGGTTGCTGGTCACCCTGAGGACGGTCACCTGGGCAGAGCATCTGGAGCCGGGAGAGGATGGTGAGTTCACACCGTGACACCAGCCTCAAACTCATCTGGCTTCATTTAGATTTAAAGCTTTTTAAAGAGGTCGGAGTTTTTTCATGTTAACCTTTGATTGGCCTTTTCTGGCCAGAAGAAAAATAACTATTTCTCATTAATTTCAGGTGTAGGAATTTAGGTGGTGGTGGTGGTGTGGGGATTTAATTTGGAATTTAAAGAATTATCTAATTTTTAAGGGGTATCAGCACATTAAAAAGTTTCTGACTCTAATAGTCACTAACTTGTGATGTAGTAGAATTCTCTCAATGTTAAATTAAGCCTAAAAAATATTTTGGAATTTTCATTAAAAGGGGACTGTTGTATGATATTTAACCCTAATATTTTTCTTAGATCTCAATGAAACGGTCATCTGTACCACTGATTACATGGAGGTCATCATTCCCAGTGCCTTTTTCCTCAACAAAATGCCTCCTGTTTATGTAAGTAAACACCAATTAAGCATCTTCTGTTATTCTACTAACTTCTGTGCAGCATAATGTATCTTAGAATGTAAGAATTTTCCTCTGATATTGTGTTTCATCATGTTTAGGTTTGGGATTTGCATTTAAATGATCCAGAGTGCCGCGGCACAGAGGTCGGAGACGACTATGTTTTCACCATAAAGACGAATCTCTCGGACTGTGGGACCATTACGGTATGGCTTCAAGCTAATTGCATGCTGCACGTGAAATTAGACAAGCAGAACATTAGCAAACAATGACGGCACCAGCTTTAAGATTATGAAAATAAGTGTCCTAATTGACAGCGTCAGATCCCCATCATAATAAATCTCCTATTTTACGACGTCTACGGTTGTTGAGGGAACTGGCCCTTTTTGCTGTCATTAAAGGAGCCACTTCACTCAGTTTATGGCACCTTACGTCTTAAGACCAGCAATTTTGTTCCTGCTGTGGCATTAATGTGGAATTTGAGGCTCTGCGTTGGAATTCACTCATAGCAAGAAAAATACGATGGAGAAAAAGCACCAACTCTGAGCCCAGACAGAACGGAGGGAGGAGGGTGTCTGTCAGGAAATAGAGCCAGCGTTGTTCCTTTGGCCTGGAACAACACAAGACTTCATTCACAGCACCACAAAGAGCCTGAATGGCTTTGTAATTCTGAATGATTAGGATTTACATTGATATGATGATTATTTGTTTATGTTCACTGAATAGGAAGGCCATAAATCCTCAGTCAACAAGCCCCAATGACTGATTTAATCCAGCCACTCACAGATCCAAACTTCATTTTAAATCCTCCCTTCAGCCACACAAGTGTCCTTGAATTGCTTCTTTGGAATGCATAAAGGTTTTTCTCGTAAAGCCGGCAAAAGGTTAACGGAGCTTACAACGGGGAGGAAATCTCCCAGTGCCCCACCTCTGCACTTTTACAAGGTTTGACTGAGGAAAGTAGGCCTGTCCTGGGTTAGAGGGCTGTTGCTAAAGGAGAAGAATGCCATAGCAATATGGCTTTCACCTTGACCTTAAATCACATTGGACTAATTTTTCTTTCTTTTAATATTTGAGATAATTTTGTGTTACCAAGTGCCTTTGGCGCTCCCAGCAGAGGCCTGTCAGTGGCGTGTTTACTGAGAGCAGTAAAAGATGTTCAGGACAATCCATCCCACCCAGTGTCCACAGAAGACACCCTCCGACTCCACTCAGCAAGGTCCCAGGCAAACAGTAGACACAACCTTTTCACCTGTTCTCATTTTATGGCGTCGACTGCGTCATCTGCCGACAGAGCACCGCTGAGCAGGATCACTCGCTGACAGTGTGTGAAAGGATGAACCGCAGGGAGGTTAAAGAAAGGAAGCTGATTGGCTCCTGTGACTTCACACGTGATGTTCCATCATTACATTTGTTTACACTGACCTCACACGATCTTTGGGAAATAGTACATTTGGTGGCTCGTGTGTATGCTATTTTGATATTTGAATAGATTTTTTTAGAAACAGAATTAAATGTTTTGCATTTTGCAATTTTGTTTTGCATTTTGTGACATACATACTCTGTTACTGGCTCCAATTGAGGCAGCATGTTTCCCAGTGTTTCCCATGAGAATTTGCCTTCTTTCCATGTTGTGCATGATAGAAGGTTTGGTTATGGACTGATCAGAATTAAAACTAAACCATTTTATTTTATTTTTTAACTTTCTTTCCTTAGACCTCGGATGATACACACATCATGTTCATAAACTCCATACACAACAACGACACAGATGTGATAACGCGGAACTACATCAACATAACGTTTGTGTGCCGCTACCCCATCAACTACATGGTCCAACAGCCCAACGGTGAGAACATGATCAGAGTTGATGTCAGGTAAGATGGATAGTTTGTTCCAAGATATGACCATGAATGCGAACAGCGTGTTGATTCATGTCTGGGCTGCTGCTGTCTCTGCAGAACCATCACTCTGAACACAGAGGACGGCAACTTTTCTGTGTCAATGTCACTTTACAAGGATGAAGCCTTTGCAAAACGATGGACCACGGTGCCATCGCTGACCCTGGACGATGACATTTTTGTCAAAGTTTTCATGGTAAATAACCTCAGATGGTTTTACCCAACATAAAGCGCTGCGTTAACATCTGAAAGTGAAGCACAGGTTGTGACAAATGTAGCATGTTGAGGTGGAGAGGTTAAAAAAGGATTTAAAGTGTACTTTTGATGGCTATTTATGGGTTAGGTGAAGCATGCCATTGCATGCGTTAGGCAATATGTTGTGGATGTTCTCCAGAAGTTGAACACTTGACACCCGTGACCACGTGGTAACATGAGTGTTGCTTTAAACTGTTGACAGCTGTTGTTTATATATTCATTATTTTAACCCCCAGTGGGGAAAAAGGTTTAAACAGAAGCCTCTTTGTTGTAGATCCCTGCTAACCTGATGCTGCGTATTGAGAGATGCTGGGCCACGCCGACCAGCGATCCATACAGTAACATTCAGTACACCTTCATCAGAGACAGGTCTGCCTCCACACATCTGAAAGCAAAGTCACTTGACTGGTTAATATGTGAAAATATTTGATATCTAAAAATGATGCTATACAAACAAACGTATTTTTAATGACCACCTTATAGCAGAAAAAGCTAGAAAACTGAAGATTTAAATGGATGTTTGAAGCCAGCTCTCCGGATGTGTTATTTCACCACACTGACAAAGCAGTTTTAATCCACCCACCTGAACGCTGTCGAAATCTGAAATGAGAGATTTTGCTGCCGAGAGAGCCAAGACAACAGCTCTGAGAGCTCGGTCATGTGAGTCCTGTCTGACAGGCCGTGTGTGTTTCAGTTCAACAGCTGTGCACGTCCCTGACAACCAGACAGTATCTGAGTAGAAGACAGCCTCCTCTTTTACGAAAGCACTCAGACACTGTTTGCATAAGTTTTTACGCTTTCTATGTTCCAGGTCCACGTTTGTCTCATTCTTTGCCTGCTTTGTTTCCTCCGGTAGCTGCCCATTATTGTCAAATGAAGAGACGCTGAGCGTGCTGAAGAATGGCCAGGGTCCAGAGGCCACCTTCAGGATCCAAATGTTCAAGTTCGTCGGTGGCTCTTACACCAACGTCTTCCTCCACTGCAACGTCCAGATCTGTCACAGCACCGCTGGGCTGTGTCAGCCTGTGAGTGAACCCTGTAACACTCATTCCTCACACTGCAAGTCAGAAGCCAGTTCAGACATGCCGCCTTCTATATGTGCACCATGAGTCCTTAATATAGACCCCTGGTCTGGAAATGGTTTTCAGCTGGACCAGCAGTCGTATAACTGGAACGTGAAGAAACTCTGTTCATCTTTCCAAACAGAACTGTTCTGGTGAAGATGGATTTATGAGGTCACGGCGGGACATCCCACTGACTCACACGGTGTCTTACGGACCAATCAGACGACTGCACAACGATAAAGAAAAGATTGAATTTAGTACGTTTTATCATCTGTGTGGCTCAAATGTTTGAGACTCAATAAGCGCTGGTCTGATTCCGCCCATTTCTTTTTGTATGTGGATGCAGGTGGGGTCCCGTCCGTGGAGACCTTCGTCCTTGGGGGGCTGCTGCTGGTCTTGCTGCTGGTCGCAGGAGTGTTTGGGAGGCTGTGGCTCCGCTCCCGGCACTTCTATCCGGCACAGGAGGCGCAGCTCACTCTGTCCAACATTCACCACATCTCAGAGGTCGCCTCATGAATCGGGGATCATCTGGAGCAAAGACGGGAAAATTCATAAATTGTACAAATTCCACCAGAATATACAGTTTTGATATTATTTTTTAGTAATGAATCTTATGTTTAGAATAAACTTCTGGTGTGTAAATGTAAAACTTTGTTGTTATCCCCTTTTTACTTACTAATTTACTTATAAACTACCCTTTGGAAACATTATATTCTTTACATTTTGCAGTTCTCAATAGCCAATAAATCATCCACTATTTGGCATTTGCCATTAGGATTTAACCAATATTGTTTAATTTTCATTTAGTTATTTAATTTCGATTAGAAGTAATCATTCCGTGAACTTGCAACCTTTATTCGGGAACTATCATGCTCCTTACAATAACTGGGCACTGCATTTATCATATATTGCTCAAACTAAATTAACTGACAGCTCATGACTTTTGCAGACCTCTAAATTCCCATGATTACCGGCAGCACAGACACTTTAGGAGGGTTTTCGTGTGAGACCGTGTTCGGGGTATTCCCCTCCATCTATTTCAGTGCCTCTCTTGGGCCTGCGTGCGTCCATAGTGGGCCTTTACGTGATGGCGTCACACGTCGACGTCACGGACCAGGATCAACACATACACTGACCGAATTAGACCCCAAAGGACTCAGCCGGAGGAACAGAGCAGTTCGGAGCCGTTAAAATCGTAACCAAATCCTTTGACATTTAATCATTTGCACGTCTCGCTGTTGTACCAGTCTTGTCTAACTCGGCGGCGCTAGATAAGCAGGGAAATACAGATTGAGAACAAATCCGAAGCGCCCCGTGGATCGGGTAAGCATTTCTTGTAACTACCAGCTAGCTACCCCAGTTACACGCTAACTGTCAATGCTAACTGTTTGGCCATGTCGGTGGTGTCCTTTTGTTTAACTCAACAATATCTGTCGTCTCTTTAAAAGCTGGTTTCGTTTGCTCAATTATCGTGAATACACTCACATGTTTATTCGTGTTGTCATCACTGGCTTCGAGGCAGTGATATAATGCAGCCGCCAGCGGTTGCCATGTTTTAAGTGTTTTTAGCTGTTTGCTAACCTGCCCTTTATTTTTATCGAGCATGGCTAGGTGTTGCCGTGCAGGGCTGCAAAGATCCGAACAATAGGTCTAGTGTATTATTTTGCTGTTTCAACTTGTATCATCAATGTGGGTCATTTAGATATTAGCTGTGTCAGCGCTCATTATCCGATTACCTCCTTTACACGCCTTGCGCCGAACTTTCAGTGCCAGAGGCGAATGATTAGCAGATTAACCCATGGAATTTGCATGAAACGTTGAATTTGCTGACTTACCCATCAGATTCATGTAGTAAAAGGCAGGTCCCCGCACAGACATCAGGGGTCAGCTTTGTCCCGAAGCGTTGGAAGAACCAGTGTCTCAGTGAAACCTAAGAAGGTTGTTGTGAAACAGGATGGAACAGTCTTGAGTTTTAGTAAACACGCACAGGAATAACAGGTGAGACAAAACAGTCCAAAGAAACAGGCCAGCGCGTGTTGTCAAAGCCAAACGTCTGCTGTAATGTAACACCAATGTGCTCTACCAACTGACTAACCTACATGTTTACATGAAAACAATATGGACACCTTGTTATGAATTGGACTTTTTATGGCCTGTGAGTAACTTTCTTTCTGCCTCTCTCTTTACAGGGTAAACCTTGTATGACGTTTTCCCTCTTGCACTTACTTTTCGTGAAATAGGGAGAATGGAAAACCTCCACTCACACTGCCTTAAATGCATCAACCGAAGATGCATGGTGAGACCAGAGACGGGGGTTTGCTGTGACCTCATTGGCTGTCCCCTTGTGTGCGGGGCAGTTTTTCATACATGCAAGTTAGACGAGCATCGTGAACTGTGCCCGTACGAACGATTGCCGTGCCTTAATCGTGGATTTGGCTGCCCGTTTACAATCGCAAGGATCAAGATGGCAAAGCACCTTGAGAGCTGCCCAGCCAGTATTGTGTGTTGTACCATGGAATGGAATCGCTGGCCTGTGAGTTACTCCGACCGCAAGTCCTATGAAAACCTGAGCAAAGACTTTGATGAGGTGGAGCAGCTGGACATGGCCTTGGCTTTGCAGGATCAGAGGATGCTGTTGGAGTCCCTGAAGGTGGCCACCACCGTATCAAAGAATGGAGATAAGGAAGCAGATGAGAGTGATAAAATGGCCACAGCATCAGGTTTACCAGAGCCAGTGGTGCGCAGCGAGAGTGTGGAAATGGAAGAGGAGCCCTACAGCGAGCTGTACCGAGCCTCGGTGGAAGCCAACCGAAGTTTAGCGCTGGCCTTGGACATTGTCACTAATTCCAAGAGCAGTGATGCAGTGGTTGGAAATTTAAACGGAGAAAAAATGGGCAATAACGAAGCGCTGTGCGGTGGAGCAAATGGTGATAGTCATCGTGCCTTTGTTGCTGACGGCGGGAGAAATGTGGATATGCAAGCGAGTGATTCCGATTCAGAGAGTGGGCTCGGTGCAGTCGGTGGGGTGGATTATCAGGCCGGGGCCGTTGGAGGAGACGGCGCTAACATCTGGGTCGAAGAGAACGAGTTTGTAGAGTTGTTTTTAGAGGAGGCTGAGGACATTAATGATGAGCCGGTGAATAATCCCAACCCTGTGTGGCCTGAGAGGCGCCAGGATTATGTGCCTGTCATCGCTCTGGATCACCCTGTGCCCCAACAAGCGGCACTTTCACCACCGATGCCATTCCTGCTCTCCGATCATGTGAGGAATAACTTTTTGCAGCACTTACCTTCTGAACTCAGGTATAGGTGTTTGGAGCGGAAACTGCAGAACGTGGAGGTCTTCAGGGGAATAGGCATGTTTACTCTGAACGGACGCCGCGCTCTGCTGTCGGACCCTTACTTGTTCCGAGCCAAAATGGAAGACAAGGCAGTGGACACCTCTGACCTGGAGGTAGATGACGACCCCATGGGCCTCCACGGCATCGACCTTATCACAGCAGCTTTGCTCTTTTGCCTCGGCGACTCTCCAGGAGGAAGAGGAATCTCTGACAGCAGGTTTGTGGACGGCTACCACATTGACTTTGGTACTCAAACATTCTCCTTCCCTTCAGCCATTCTTGCAACCAACACCATGGTGGGAGACATCGCGTCTGCCTCCGCCTGCGATCACGCCAGCCCGCAGCTGTCCAACCCAAGCCCCTTTCACACGCTCCGTTTGGACCTGGTTCTTGAATGCGTGGCTCGATACCAAACAAAGCAGCGCTCCATGTTCACTTTTGTGTGCGGTCAGCTGTTCAGACGGGACGAGTTCTCCTCGCATTTCAAAAACGTTCACGGTGATATTCACGCTGGGCTCAACGGCTGGATGGAGCAGCGCTGCCCCTTGGCCTACTACGGGTGCACCTACTCTCAAAGGCGGTTCTGCCCATCGGTGCAGGGCTTTAGAATCATCCACGACAGGCACCTCGGGTCATTCGGGGTTCAGCCTGGGTTGCCCACCAAATCTGGTGGCAGCCTGTCAAGACGCAGCTCTCGCTCCGGTTCTCCGCTCGACCAGTTCAGCCGTCTTCCGTTCGAGGTGTTGCAACATGTAGCAAGTTTCCTGGACAGCTTTAGCTTGTGCCAACTGTCCAGAGTGTCCCACACCATGAGGGAGGTATGTGCCAGCCTGCTCCAGATGCGGGGCATGGTGGTCCTGCTGTGGGAGAAGAAGCAGCGGGCTGACGGTTCGTCCACTTGGCAGATCACAGACAAGGCGAGTATTTCCTGACCATTTAAAAAAAGTGGATTTGTTTCCTTTTAACCGTTGAACATCATCACAGGAGTATTAACAGATTGATTGTCGCTCAGGTGTGGAGATTCAGCACTGCGTTTGGGACGGTGAACGAGTGGAAGTTTGCCAACATCGCCAGCATGGCCGACCACCTCAAACGGTGCAAGTTCAACACGATCGCCCGCCGCGAGGAGGCCATCCCCCTGCCGTGCATGTGTTTCACCAGAGAGCTCACAAAAGAGGGCAGGTGTTTACGCTCTGTTCTCAAGCCAGTCGCGTAGGTCCTGAAGAAGCACAATCTGGACATTTTGGAGACCAGGAGTACTTTCCTGAAAAGTTTACACACATAAGAATATGAGAAACTGTCGGTTGTTTTTTCACAGTCTAAGGAAATTCCTCACTCCAGTATGTAAGGCTCAGCCGGCTGCTGCATCCACCAACAGCAGCTGTACCCTCCTGTAATCTGACATTTGTAGATGATGAGATTGTTTAGATGTCATATCTTTTTTATATTTCTATAAACAAAGTCAGTACTGTGCTACAGTAGAGGGAAGACTAGAGCCTTACGATACACTTGATTTTTCCAGCCAGGATGTTCGATCGGGAGCGTCTGGTGGAGATCTCTACTCCGCCTCTGGCTGGAACAGTTTACTGGTGTCCTGTGTGGTTTTCTCCCACCTCCTGATACCTGAAGTGACCATGCAGTGACTGTTTATAGCTCAGATTTCATGGCTTTATTTCTACACTTTATAGACTGACCAAATGTCTTTGGTAGCTGTGAGCTGTGATTTTTCAGTCATCGCCATGGAATCGGTGCATTTTCGACAGGTTCCAGCATTAATACAGCCTGTCTGTATCTTAAACTCAGACTTATGACTGTGATAGTCATTTGGAGCACCATCATTCAGGTGGCAAACGAGTTGACATGGTTTCTGTGAGCAACCTAAGTAACCAGTGAGTATTGGCTGGTGGTTTTCTACACAAATCTAAATGTAGCAAGAGAAATGTGGAATGTACAATGCGACTACATGAATCTATCAGCGCACAGACTGTTTCTCCTTTTTGGTGACAGACCTCATAAAACCTGCAGGTCAGGTGTACTGTTGTAATACGATGGACACGCAGTTCCCTCCAGTAATTATCATCACTAAGAATGTTCATTATTGTCCATGAGTGTGTGTTTTTTTTTCTGTGACACAGTGTGTGTCATCTCAGGGTTGTAGCGTGAAGCTAAATTCTTTGTAGTTAACAGATTTGGTTGCAGTAGGGTTCCTGGAACTGACTCGTGTACCACTCAGTGTTACCATTACAAGCGTAATAGTGTCTTGCAGTGCTAGACTACAAAAATGCAGTGTTTTCAACTGTCTCATCAATCAGTGTGTTTATGAGCACCTGAAATAGGCTGCCAGTTAACGAGATATTTGAATGCTCTTCATTGAATCAGCCTGATTCAACGAACGCCTTATTTGTAGAGGTTGAAGTAAGAAAAAACATTGTGGGGGGGAAAAAAAAGGCCTTAATGTTTTGCAAGTGAAATGGGAAGACATACTAAACATTACAAGTTTGTACAAAATACCTTAGTCTTCAACCAGCTTTTGTCTGTTTGATGGAAACTAAGTGGTCTCTGTAAGAAGTTCTGCTTCATATTTGATTTTATTCATCCTGCTTTTCACTGGTACTTTTATTTTAAATGTCGGGATGTGGCGTGTGGTGTCTAAATTCGTATTTGAGTTTGTTTTTTTGTGATTTGCACATGAAAGCGTGTACTGTAACCAACCTTAGCACAATCCTGAAGGTGTGTCTTTGCTTCTAAAGCAGGATTTATATTCCCTTAAGGATTTGCATGTTAGTTTGACGTCTCGGATTCATTCACACAGTTAATTTCTCAGGCATTACATCAGTTTCACAGTAACTATTATTACTCTTATTATTTAAACAGCTTCGTTATAGATGAAGTGATGACCTGATTCTTTTTGCTCTGTAAGTTTTCAGAAAAATAAAAGTTTGTAAGTTGCATCACTTTTTTTGTAACATCACTCTTATTACTCTTACCTACTTCTTTTTTTCACCACTGCTGATGTGAGTTTTTCCACAGTACCACAGCGTCATTTGTTTGTCTTTTGAAGCGTTTTAATAAAAAAAAAAAAAAAAAAAAGACTCCTGGTTTGTGAATGTGTTCCCTTTCTGGAAGAATGCGTTTAGATTACTTTTATTTTTAGATTTATAAGGCAGGAATCTACGGAAGCCCTAAGCGGACATGTTCTTTTTTATATTTATGCCATCCATTAATCCCAAAGTGACCCTTAACGCTGACCGCTGTCAGGACCCCCGCGGGTCCCCACGGATGAATCAGGGAGCGGGGCATGGCGTTGGGACCATCTCACTACATTTCAATGAGCTGAACACTCCGTTAGCAAAGATGTGCATCTCCGCGCACCTCGTTCTGCCGCAGAAGGCAGACACCGCGGACACCCGCACACCACCTGCAGTAAACAGCCCAATGTTTCTATTCCAGCGCAAAATTAACTCGTGATCTCGGGGAAAACAAAAAATCTAGGGTAGAGTTTGTTTTCTCGCGAAAACAAATTCTCCAAAAACCCCAAAACAAAACAAAACAAAGTTGACAAGTTTCCATTGATTAGTTTTATGAAGTTGAAGCGTTGCTGCGCTTGAGTCTTGCCTCTAGATGGCGCCACATCCACAATTTCTCGTCTCCTGCAGGACCGTGGACACCGCGGACTGACCCAGGCTGGTGGCTTTGACCTGGTTTTAATGTCAGTGTGCGGGGTCCTGTAACCAACAACCAAAACGAAACAATATATTAACATAGGCTCCAGCAGACCCCTGCGACCCAAATGTGGATAAAGCGGTACAGAACACGGCAACACGGAGAACGTTTCATCGATAAATCGCAGCTTCCTTGATTCCTCCGTGCGTGTAAAACTTGCAGGTCGATACCAGAAGTGGGGTTCGAACCCACGTGGACATTTGCCCATTGGATCTTAAGTCCAACGCCTTAACCACTCGGCCATCCTGGTACAGGAAGGCGCGCGCTTTACCAATCAGCTGTGATCAGATAACACGATGCATTAAGGCAACGGTGGAACCCTGGTGGGGGTGAGGATGGTATTTATATGGGCGAATCATTTACATACAATGCAAAGCTAAAATGCTAGAGCTGGTGACGCGCGGCGGGTCAGGTGACGGACTGATGCGAGCGAGCAGGGTTCGAGTCTCGGTTCGGGTCGGCCTGTTCAGTCTGTTGTGACGCTACAGCGGGGGGGGGGCAGGGGTGATCAACACCCCCGGAAGTGAGATTTTGGTGTCTTTGCGACTGAGTGTGAGCGTGCGTGAGACTAGTGACCAGGACAAATAGCAGAATCAGGTGTTTCCGCTCGACACGCACCCTGTAAAGCCCATGATGACAGGAACAGAGTAGCGGAGGGCCGGGTGGGGGTCAAGGTGACAGCCGGCTCATCTTTATTCAAGTTGAGTTGCGTTGACTAGTCCTTAGCCTTACTTAGTTCTGAAATGCAATTAAATCAAACTGTCAAATTAGTCTGTTAAAGCAAGTTTGGCCCAGCTCTGCCTCTGACACATGCCATCAGGGGGCCGTGGCTTTAACCGGACTGCATCCTGAAGCGTGGCTGTCCTGTTTGTGGAGCTTTGGAGCAGCAGACGTGCTGCGACCTCGAACGAGTGCAATGAAACACACAGATCTGAGTCTTTTAGAATTGCTGTAGCTCGACCGCAGCAAAAAGCCTTTAAGGGTTTTAATCTCAGCGGTCTTCTGGCTGTCGGGGTGATTCAGCCTCCAGAGCGGATATCGTGACTCTGTGATTGGGTATCCATCAGTCAGTCAGGCCTAAGGAAAAGTTATGATTAAACAAAAGATTGCCCTCTGAGGATAACAAAATCAACATTGACCAACATTACCTTGCATAATTGAGTTACTTTTTTTTATCCTTCCTCCCTAGCAAACCACAAAGTTACAGTGTTTCTCAACACTTGTTATGCAATGCAGCTCTGCCTTATCTGAGGCGGAGGCCACACTGAGAACTCAGGGTTAATTAAGTTGCCATAAAATAATTCACAAAACACTGCAGATGATCAAATGGAAGAGGGG
>BJFM01003034.1:87631-100481 GCA_016586285.1 Arothron firmamentum
GGAAGAGGGGGGGGGGGGGGGTTGCAAGAGAGAAGTGAACAGTTGTCCTAACAGTTGCCATGCAGAGGTGCAGCAGCCATCAGGAAATGCAACGCCATATCTCATTCCGTGTCTATGTGTGGTTTGAGATGGTGTATCAGTATGTGGAGTTAAACACAGAGGCCAGATAACTAGTCAAACTGAAGCTGAAAAGGACATACACACGGCTGTATTCTGCTTAATGGCAGCAAGGGAAGCAACAACAGAAGAGTTTCTTGCACGGATTGCTTCTCTTGTATCTCACGGCCTTCCTCACTTGAACCTGGGCCTTGGCGACATAGTCCTCGGTCGCCAGCATGTTTGCTTCGATGTTGTCCAGTTTGTAGCCCTGCTCCTCCACCAGGTGGGCCATCTGGGAGAAGAGCTCCTGAATTTCCCTGATTCGGTTCTCCAGCTCCAGCAGCTCCCTGTGCCGGTTCTCGATCTCGTTGAGAGCTGACTTGGCCGTCTTCCCCTCCAGCAGGACGTTGTCAGAGAACACATTCACTTTGCCCGTCTCGATCATCTCCTCGATCTGCTCCTTGCTCAGCTCCTTGCCCATGATGTTGGCTTGCCTCTGGATGCGGGTCATACAGTTCTCCCTCTGGGACATCTCCGCCTCGTTGTACTCATATATGATGTCGTGGAATGTGGTGGCCAGAGATACGCACTGTAACTGCACCATGCGAGCCACAGCGGCGGAGTTCTCCGGCTGCTCCTCCAGCGCCTTGCCCTGCTTTTTCAATTTCTCCATACGAGCGTAAATGCCGTTCATCCTGCCCTTGATGTCCCGCCGGAGTGCGTTTGCGTCCCGTTTGATGCTGCTGATCCTCCTGACTGACGTGAGGAACCTGTTATTCTGTTTCTTCAGATGCCTGACGTCCATTCGGAGCAGCTGCATCTCCTTCCTCAATGCCTGCACCTCTTTGTAAAGTCCATCCATCGTCTCCTGGCTGTCAAACACAATAAATCGCTCCAGTTGCTCCTCCGCATCTTCGCGGCTTTGGTTCTCCTCAACCTCAACCTCCTCCACTGGGAGGTCAGAGGTCTGCAGGTCGAGCAGTCGGTCCCTCATCTCACCTGCAAGAAGTGTCAGGAACTTTTACAGTTATTGTGATATAAATGGAGTTCAAATGAAGCAACCCATCTCAAATTCTCCTTACACGCATTTAAGCTCCTTCAGAGAATGATGACGCGTTTCTTCCTCAGCTGCGACCTTTTTTAAAACCACTTCATCACATGGTGTCGACTCATGAATCGGGTTTTTTCCGAGTTTAAAAAAAAACCCCTCATAATAACATTTATATTTTTAAACACAGATAAATCAGACAGAAAAACTTTAAAGTGATCGTGGCATGGGGAGAATCACGACCGAAACAGCTTTAACACTGAGATCAGCGTTTATTTAACGAGAGTTAATTTACACAGAGTACAATTAAAAGTACCTTTTAGCTTAGTCAGAGGTCCGGATCTTTTCCGTTCTTTGCAGCAGCGGAGGCCACCACGTATATGTTCATTTCCTCTTTTTACTGCGCCTTCTGTAGCCCCGCTTGTTGCGTTCTGCAGGAGGCATGTTTCACACTGACACTGGTGCGGCCTGCAGCAGGTACTGACATGGCAGTCCACGCCTCTTGCTTCCACCCTCGAATTTCACACTGCACCGCTGCTCTGGTGTGGCTGCAGGAGGCAGGCACGGCCAGCACCGCTGCCAACCCAGCGCAAAGACGCAAGGGACTCTCGGCGATTACGCACAGTTTTAATGAGTGTCAAGAATCCAAAATACTCATAATAACGACCAACAATGCTTAAACGTGTTATATTTTAGCTTATTGTGTATGCTGTTTGTCAACAATGATCATCAGTTTGGTTAACAGCTTTGGCAGACAGACAGAGGAGAGGGCGGAGCGACTTTCTAGTGCAGATTTCACTCATGGCATGAGAGGTGTTTGCTATTTGTAATAACAGGGAAAACAGCCACAAAACAATCTCTTAAAAGGGTTGTTTTTATCAGACTCTGTGGCTTTTTCCAGCTGAGTCACGCCTTCCTGGACGATGGCTTCAGAGGCTTGGACATTTTTCTGGATGTTGTCCACGACAGCTCCCTGCTGCTCTACCAGAACAGCCACGTCCAGGAAGAGCTCCTGGACGCCCTGGATCCTCTGCTCCAGCTCCAGCAGCTCTTTCTGTCGGTTCTCGATCTGCAGGAGAGCCGAGCGGGCCGTTTTGCCCTCCACCTGGGGGCAGAATACATTCAACTCCCCGCTCTCCAGCATCTCCTCCAGGTCCTCTTTGGTGACCTCCTTGCCCACCACCTCCATCTGCCTCTGGATCTGCTGTTTGCAGGCCTCCCTGTGGCTCATCTCTGCATCGTTGTAGCTGAACATCACCTCACGGAGAAGGCTGCTGAGGCACTGGTACTGGGTTCTAGCAATGCGTGCAGTGGGGTCAGCTCTGCCGCGCTCAGCTTCCAGTTCCTCCCTGAGAGCGTTCATGGTCTGCAGGCGGTGCAGCACAGCTTCACCCCGAAGCTTTATGTCCTTCGCGATTTTGTTGGAATCCCGTTTCGTGACAGCGGGGAACGAGGTCTTGTTCAAGGCTTGGTAGTTGACATCTCTTAGCTCGCTGACGTCATTCTGGATCGCCTGGATCTCCAGGCGAACCTGCTGGGCCTCCTGAAGGATGCTGTCCATGTGCTGGTCAGGATTTGAGGCTCCCGCTTCCTCACATTCTGCAAAATTCTCCAGCTCCACCGTGCTGAAGCCATCAGAGCTGCTTTGCGCCTGATGGAGGTGCATCAGCCTGTCCCTCATCTCTAAAAATAAAAGAATAAAGACACAGCAGGTAAAAAATTGAAAATTCAATGGCCCTTTGAAGTGTCTGTGCCTGTTTAATATTTGGCAGCATTTCACAGCCAGAATGCAGGTTAAAAAACACCCATAATGCAATATAACTACATCTTCTTTGTCTGATAAACTCTGCCACAGATGCACCACGTCAAACGTGTGGCTGAAACACACGGCACCGATCAGAGAAGCAGATGATATCAGACACAGGTACTGTATGCCCACCGTCCTTTCCATGAAGACAGTGAGGATGAAGGCGCACAACAATATAACACTGAGCACTTGTGTGGGTTTAATGTTTCTGGAACACCACAGTGCTGCAGTTGTAATGGATATGTGGAGCAGGTGTGCTCAGCAAAAGAAGGACATTTGATCTCTATTCAGGAGCAACCAAACAAGTTCAAATGCAGAGAACTGAGATTAAAGTGTGCAAACATGTCGGTAATGTGACTACACAGCAAACAGGTTCTTTATTTAAAAAAAAAACAATAGAGGAAACAAAAAAGGATTTTTTTTGGTAGGATTTTACAATTAAATTCCATTGTTAGTATATAAATTTTATTTGTTTGGATGTGCTAATGTTTTAGAATTCTAATAGTAAGATGATGAATATTACTTACTTTATGGCAGTTATTGGTCTTTTCTCCCTATCCTGAGCCAATAAAGTTGCTGCAGCCCTACATGGGGTGTGAAAACTCACTGATCATTAGCTGTTTAAGAGAAAACTTTCTTCATTCCTGTGTGTCACATGGAGGTCTGGAGTGACGCATAGGGAGATGAACCCAAGAGATCTGTATCACAGCAGCCATGGCTGATTTACATTTTTCTCTCTTATCAGGTCGGCTGAATATGTAATCTTTTGTTTTTATCTCTTTTTTTTTTTTGGAGCAAAGGTTACGCTGTCACGGACGATCATGGACTCCGTGTATGAAAATTATGTGATAAAAAGCAAATAGAATTAAGGGAGCCCGAAGGAGGCATGTTACAGGAGATGTTACAGTTTTATAAAACTTCTCTGGACCTGCGTGATGTAAAACCACCAACCGATTATTCATAGTCACGCTGAAACCAGAAGCGGAAAGACCTACAGTTATTTTCGTGTGGGAAGAAAGATGCACAACAATCACAACAGCTTCTACAGAAGAAACCTGATTACTAAATTCCATCAATGAGTCAGCGTGACGCTGTTTTTTTCCCCTGCCAAACCACATAAAGAGAAATAAAGACATCATATAACACGAAAATTCATGTAAATCTGTTTTAAAAAATAAATAAAACATCACGTTTACGCGAATGACAGCAAAATACCGCACATAAGTGAGTTGCGTTTGTTGACCACTAGATGGCAACAGTGAACCAGCCATGCACACACGCAGATCTGTGAAGGCTGATGTTCGAGGCTCTGAAACCTGCGGCCAAGCAGAAGGCACCTGGGTGGAACTGAAAGGTCAGCCTGCTCCTCCCC
Source organism: Arothron firmamentum (assembly GCA_016586285.1). Lineage (NCBI taxonomy): Eukaryota > Metazoa > Chordata > Actinopteri > Tetraodontiformes > Tetraodontidae > Arothron > Arothron firmamentum. The sequence continues at coordinate 91,958 of BJFM01003034.1, forward strand.
GTGAAGCTCACTTTGTCAGTACCAAGAAGAACGCGCCGCGGCTGCAGGGGCCCATCCCACATGAGGTCATGGCAGAAAGAGCTGAAACCTGCGCTGCTCCTCTTTGCTTCATTCTTTTTCCCAGCAGATGTCGCAGAGGAGACAATGAGGAGTATTAACTGCAGTTAGTGTGATGGATCTGATTATTCAATTTCTGTAGAAAACTTAAAACATCTATTTTGAGCTCTTGGTAAGTTTCTTAACGAGATCATGTCAAAAAGAAAGCACATCAAAGTACAGATCTACTGTTTATTTTTGAATGTATTAAAATAAATATTTTTTCAGCCACATTTATTAAATGTGTGCCGTAAAAACCTTGAAACACTTAAATTCTAAATGAGTTATTTTTCTAATCTAGGTAAATCAAAGAAGGATTTTTAAGGCAAACTTCCAAGAATTAATTGGGTCACTTGAATCCATTTACTTTTGGTGCAGATAGTCAGTGAAACCATGAAAGGAGACATCCATTAAACAGTTTAGCAAAGATTGAAAGATGAAGAAGAAGAAAAAAATCACTAATCTACTCAAATAACCAGTGATTTTCATTGACTTAATCTAATTTGGAACTTTACGGAGGAAATGAAGAGTGTTGAAATCCTGTTTGTTTGTTTGTTTGTTTTTAAAACATTTTTACATTTATATTTAGGATAAATTGTGTAGAAATTTAAAATCAAAAGATTAAAAATTGCCTTGATTTGTCAGGTGGTTGCAGGGAAAGCTTAATAACATTTTGGTGGGAAGTGATTTAAACGATCAGGTGCAACAACCGTGAGTGATGTGTGTGCTGTTGTCAGGTCACTCAGTCATGGTTTGGCTATAATCACTGTGGAAAACATCAGCTGTTTCTAGTTAGACACAGTTGTGACTCTAATTTGACTTAGTGGCTTCCTTCGACTTTCACGTTTTACATAACAGCATCAGATCAGCGACTGTAAGCATCTGATCCGAATAATGGAAATCCTGGTCATGGGTTTGGAAAGTTGTCCTTATTTTAGGATTTCCACGGTCGGCTGGGGTTTGTCTGAGGCGAGAAACCAGGCTGTTCATACAAATCTGCTGATTTAGATGTTCTGCATCTCTGTTGGTTGACAAATGAAATCCATGATATATTAAATATCTGTTTGGTTCCAAACTTTGTCCACTTGCCGGTTTGGGTAGCAGCAGTAGATGGTGCACCCGCTGGAGAAGGACCACAGGGTCCTCCTGTCTCATTTTTGGACCAAGGCCCAGCCACCAGTCTTCAACAATAGATCCCTTTTCTGGGTTGCCTTCATAACAGGGGCCCCAGCAGGGTATGAGGGTGTTCTTCAGCCACTCACACCTTCACAAAACACCAATTAGTCCTGGAAAATCCTGCAAAGGACAAAAAAGCCCAAATAAGGGGGTTATTGTCAGAGGAGACGATATCTGCTGTTGCAGCGTGGTGCGTCTCTTCAGTTCTCAGAAACTTCTCTAAGATTTGAAAACCTGCGTTTTCCAGACCGTCTATACGTTCATCACAGGTTTAATTAATCCTCAAATGACAAATCTGCTTTTCTCCAAAGGTAATCAATCAGTAAATTAAATTCTGTTTCTTCAAGAGATCAATTTTCATGAGCTTTAGAGACGTTGAAGCTCTGGTGCCAGTGAGCTAATGGGAAAATGTTCTGTCTGCGCTGAATATCCATCACAAAGCACAGATGTACGGCTCGAATTATAAATATTTCTGTATGATTAACAGCAGGATTAACATACGCAACTGCTGGCGCCCTGCAGTTTCATGGAGAGAATAAAAATAAAGAACACTGTAGTTAGACTGTAGTGAAAGCACATAATGCTGAGTTAAGAGTTAAGCTGATTAATGAATGGAAATAATTTTGCTATTTCAGACGTGGTTTGTTATATACATGTGGAAATTGATGGTATAGTCTCATTTTCTGACGAAGGGAGACATTCTTCATCACACTGATCATAATTGGTGTAGTAATCCAGTTTTTTCACTTGCACGCACATGAAATGACTGCGAAGATTCATTTGTCACTCTTTATCTGTGGGGAAAAAAGGTAGAGGGGAAACGTTTATAGTAAGGACAACTGATTTCCCAGCCCCATCCTCTGAATCCATCAGAGGTGGTGGCCTCTCCCAGTTCCCACTGTCATGAGTTAATGTGGCAGACCTCATAATGGCATTTGTTCCCTTTGATTCTTCTTCATTAGAGTTTTGCTTGCGATTAAATTATGGGCTTAAAAAAATATATATTTTCTTTATTGTGCGTGATTTATTTTTTATGCTACAACTGATTCCATAACAATAAGGACGCGTTAATTCTATGGAACAGGTTTAACTATAACAATAAAACAAGAAAAGCACTCGGACAGCACAAACGTCAGCTGTCACATAATAAAATAACATTAAAGATAAATTTGCTGCACTGAAAGTTCAGCTTCTGTGTGTGTTTATTTTTGCAGTTACCACACGGTGCTGTGGATTTTAGTCTGCCTGTGTGAAGTGTCGCAGTTGAGGCTCGGACAGTTGCTCCTGTCATGAGGACGCGATGTTTTCCTCTGCGTCGCTGTTTTTATGTGCTGCATCGAGAGGCGGGCCGAGCCCGCCCGGGCCGGACCCGACTCGCCTCATATAGCGTTCGTGTGATCTTGCAGAAGGGTGTTTTCAACTTTGGGGCAGCAGCATCAGAGAGCTGAGCCTCTCCCTCCCTCCGGCAGCAGTGTGTTTGTACCTGTGCGCATTTGGGATATTTCCATCCTTCCCGTGGATCCGGACGGCGACGCGCTGCGGTTCTGATCATGGGAGACGTCCAGTCTACGCAGCGGGGCAGCAGGCAGGATGAGGAGGAGAGCAGAGAAGGGGATAATCCTCAAACTGAGCAGGATACCAAACACGAAGTAAGTCCGCGAACCCCAACTCTTCTGTTTTCCAAAGTCATGCTGTCGTGCGTAACGGAAGTGCTGAGGTTGCTGGTGCTGCGTGCCAACTCATCCATTACCCTCAAGATGAAACAAAGGATGCGACTCATTAAGAAACTGCATTTACCAGATTTATTTAGGCACTGCAAACTATTTCTAAACAATTACTATCTTTTTCTTCAGCGTCCCTCTATTGTCAGGCTGCTTCAGCAAAGTCAACAATATCTTGTCTTTAATCTGGATAAATTAGGAAACAGTGGATGGAAAAAAATGCCATTTCATTTTTAGAGGAACCCAAGTAAAGCCCAGGGGAGAGGTGGTATTTCCCTCTCTGCACTCAGCAGAAGACAACATCGATCGGCTCCAAAAATGTATGTGGCAAGGTCCTAAAGAGCAGGAAGCCAGTGAGACAGCTGAATGCTGATGTTGTTTTGATGGCAACCTCGGTGAAGCATAGGTGTGTGTTGTTTAGAACTGACCTGAAGAAGCTTAAGTAAATTCTTGCATTTTCACACACATTAAGTCACATTGCTGCCTGTTCACAGCTGCTACATGCATGAAATTGTGAATTGTGAAGATTGTGACAGGAAAATCAGCTGACTTCAGAGACCGAAAGGTTGTGATTATGGACCCAACTGTCTTGTTTTCTCCACGGTCTTCAAAATTCCTGATCCCGCCTGTGACCTGGAGCTGTAGAGCAGCTCCAGCTCATGCGATATGTGACAAATGTGATTTGTGGTTCTTTTTCTGTCCTCCCAAATAATCAGATTTGCAGATTTAACCATTCAGACAACCAGTCCTGTTTAACTCACAGTCACTCAACAGAGAGCAGGCTGATCATATGGAGAACTGGACTTTTCAGCTCCAGATAATGACAGACACAACAAAATGTCATGAAAGAAGTCTAAGCAGGAGCTTATGTACAGTAGACTGGAAGGACTTTTTGCATTTATTGTTCTTGTGTGCTTTGTTTAGACTTTCAGGAACAGTGAGCAGAGCTCAGACATCAGCAGGAAAGGAGATGAAGTCAAAATGAACGGCTGCCACGAGGATGAGAATGGGGCCCAGGGTGGGTACAAGGTCTCTTGTGTTTAGTTATTTTGGTATCTTTTCCTCTGATCTGAACTCTTTTCACATGTTTACCTTTGATTCCAACAAAAGAAGCTGCTCCAGAAACACAGGTGGATGAAGAAGAATCACGAGGTGAAGTCAATGCCAATGATGGCGTGCACCTGCAGATCACTGAACTGGACGTGAAGCAGAATGACATTAACTCTTTTGGCAGATTCTTCCGTAACATTGGTCTAAAACTGACCATAAACCGAGGTTCTGGTGAAAAGGTAGGAGATGATAATAAGGAGACCACTACAGAAGGGTTTGAGGAGACCAAAACTGAGAAGACAGAAGATAAACCTGAAGGAGAGGCAGAACAGGACAGTTCTGATTCAACAGGTCCTATTCTGACAGCTGTCGCATCAGAAAATGTTCTAGAAAATGCAGACAAATCAGCAGAAACCACAGAGGAACCTGAACTCAAAGCAGAATCAGAACAGGAGCCAGATTCCACAAATCCAACTGGTCCTGAAGATACAGAGATTGATTCGCCCATGAGAAGATTTTTTGCTCGTGGAATTTTTGCAGGACTGTGGAAGAAAAAAGAAGAGGGAGATGAAACAACCGAGAAAGAATTAGAAGAAATGGGGAAAAATCAAGTCACAGAGACAGCAGGAGAAACAGCAGAGGAGCAACGTGATGAAGAGCCGACTGCTCCAAGTGAGCTCACAGATGACCTTCCTGGCAAATCCCCTGAGCCTGACATTTTAGATTCTCAAGACAGAGACAGAGTTCAAATGAGTCCTCTCCTCAGGTTCCTGTCAGGGTCAAATTTAAAGAGACTTTCCATGAAGCAGAGAAACATCAAGTCAAGTGACGCCAGGCTGTGTGACTCTGGAGAACACCCTGCAGAGCTCCTGCCCTCTGAGCCCGCTGAGGACCAGAGAAACACTTCTGCACCAACCTCTGCAGAGGCAGCTCAAGCGGAGGAGGGTGCCTGGGCCTCCTTCAAAAGATTCATGTCTCCAAAACCACGCATGAAGAAATCCTATCACAGCGCCGAAGAGACCCAACAGCCAGCTTCAGCGGAGGAACCAAAAGCGGAGCAGACATCTGATCGCTTCTCAGAAGAAGGTAATAAAAGGAAAAACTCCTCAGTGTCGTGGGAAGCTGTTCTGTGCGGAACAGGAAGGAGAAGAAGTCGGAAAACGTCAGACTCTGAGGATGAAATGCCTCCGATTGATTTAAAGTATCCCAAACAAGATGGCAAACCTAAACCTGGTGAAGAAAGTGGTGCCGAGAATGAGAAAGAAACAACCTCACCCAAACTAGACGGGAGTCCTCAGGAGGAGGATGGAGGCTCCACATGGAAATCACTGAAAAGAATTGTCACCCCGAAAAGAAAGTCCAGGGATGAGGATGAAGTGGTAAAGATTAAAGTTCAGTCTGACGGTGAAGGTGGTCAGGAGAATTCCTCTTTTTCAATAAAGAATCTACTACCAGGAAGGAAAAAGCAGCAGTCTGAGGAACGCCAAGGTCGCGTGTCTTCAGATGAGGCTGGAAAGGATCTAGCCTCAGACGACGAAGACTTCGAGACTCCGGGTGTGGTTCCATTATCCGAGTTTGAAGTGGATGAGGAAGAGAACAAAAGTTTAGAAGAGAAAGAAAGGTTGGAACTTCAGCAAGATCAGGGGGTTGACGTGAACCTTCGTTTCCCCCAAGACTTTGATAAGGATTCAGAAAAACAAGATACCAATGAAGGACTGGGTGATGTCACAGAATTAGCCAGTAAATATCAACAACTCAGTGACATTCCAGAGGAAGGAGTGATGATGGAGCCCTGGGCCACTCTAGCATCGCTTACTGAGGAGGCGGAAGGCAGAGGTGACAGCATGGTGGAGGACCTGAGAGAGGTCACGTCTGAGGCCATCACTGCACCAGAGCCTGCCGCAGACCTCACCCTGCAAGATGAAACCGAGATGTTCACCGCTGCCTCGCAGTTCTCTTCGGAGTCCGCGACAACGTCCGGAAACGCGACACCGGTGCCGGCAGAACGCCACATCGTTGAAACAGATACGGTCTTACATCAGGCGGCTGAAACCTTTTCAACAAGCCCACAGACAACAACACTAGAGCCAGAAGAGACATCTGAAGGATGTGCAGAAAAGGAATCTACCATCCTGGAAATGCACAGAAGACTTGATGCAACTTCCACTGATTCTGGGCTAAATGTAGAAGACCTGGAGGCACTCGGTGGTCTCGTGTCTGCATCCTTAAGAGAGGGCATCTCTGAGGTAGTTGAGTTCAAGTCTGGAGCATTTGTAACTGAAGGTGCTCTTGAGGAGCTTGACAGCACTGGTCACACTGAAGTTGAGGATGAAGAACGACCATCGGCAGAGGAGGAGGATGTGCAAGATCTTGCAAAAGAACTAGCTGAGGACTTAGCTTCAGAAGGTGGCAATGAAACAGGTGAAAAGGAAAGCAGAGAAGCAGGTGATGAAACGCTCCCTCTCACTGAAGCAAATGTAGGTGCTGAAGACACCTACATTCTGGTTCAAGAACCAGAAATAGAAGGTTCAGTAGAAGGCCATGGTCCTTCACTTGAACCAAAAGTGATATATGATAGTTTTTCCATGTGTTTGGGAACAGAAACTGGTGGAGGAAAGCCTGAACTGGAAACTTGTCTTCTCACTGATGCCATTCTGGAGCAGCTTGATGCCAAAAGTGTTGACGGAGCAGGAGATTTACAAGCTGAGCAGGCGTCAACATTAAATCGTCAGGAAGACCTCACATCTTCTCATGAACCACCAATGATCTCTGAGAAACCAACTACAGCAGAAACAGCTAAAGATGAAGCAGATGAGACACAAATTCTCACTGAAACCGTTGAGCCAGCGGAGGCTCCTCAGGAACCAGAGGTGTTATGTGCAGTTCAAGAACTGTCATCGAATGTAGGAGAAGTCAGCATTCTTTTCCTAGAAACAGAGGTCGCATCCTCTGAGACACCCAAGGAAATCAACGTTTCTGACGACATTGTGAAACTAGAACTGAAAGACTGCACAGGTCTAACTGAAGACAGTGATCAGCTGGTAGAAGCTTCCACAACTGTTGAAGAACCAGAAGTATCCCAAGCCGCATCCTCATTAGCTTCAGACAAAGGCAACAGTGCATCAGTGGAAACTGAGCAAAAAGCTGACAATATTCCTAAAGAAGAAATTGACGTAAGAGAAAATAAAAAGGAATCAATTGTCACTAAAGCCACACTTGAGTCAGAAGAAGCTTCTACAATTTCTGAAGAACCAGAGGTCATGAAGACAGTGTGGCCACCTGCATTGGGTTCAGAGGAAGACAATGGTCTAGCGCCTGACACACAGATCATTCTCAAAGTGGATTTAGATACTGATGAAGACAAAATACAAACAAAGCTCTTGACTGAAGACACTTCTGAGCCTCTGGATGATGACAAAAATGTCTGTATGGCTGTACATCCAGCTTGTGACCATGTTTCAGAGGAGGAACCAGTTCCAGATGAACCCAAGCAGAAAACAACTCTCAGTGACACAAAGCTTCAGTCAGTGGATCCTTCTGGAACTGTTCAGGAAGCTGAAGCATCACAGGTTTTAAAACAGTCAGAAGAAATCAAACAGGAACCACCTGACAACATCTCTGGAGCAGAAACCCTTCCAGATGAACCTGGAGATGAAACAACTGTTGCTGGTGAAACCAGTAGTGAACCAGTGGATGATTCTAAAACTGCTGAAGTAGAAGAACTAGAAACCGTGGAAACATCTTCATTGGTCAGAGAGGAGAGCAGCATCTCTCCTTACGAACCAGAGGAAACATCTGAAAACACAGAATCAGATAAAGATGAAAACAAAGCAGAAACAAGGCTTCACACTGAATATCTTAATGAGTCTGAAGATGCTGCCAGAGTTCTCAACGAACCAGAAGAATTAAAGACCGTGCTGCCAGCTGAGTGTCAAACACTGGCGAAAGAGGACACAGCTGCAGATGAACCTGAAGATGTAAAACGCGTTGCCACTGAGAGCTTATTTGAGAAAGTGGATGATTATAAACCTTTGCAAATGTCTTCAGTTGAGTCAGAGGAAAGCAGCATTCCTTCCTCTGGTCCAGAGGCATCATCTGAGAAGGTTCTCAAAGCAGAACTAGATACTGATCAACACAAAATACAAACAACCTCCATCACTGACGACAGTTCTGAGCCACCGGATGATCCCCAAAATGTTGAAGAAGCACAATTATCACCAACTGTCCAACCATCCTCTGAAGAGCCCGAGAAGATCCCTGTTTCTACACTTGAGGTGGAGGAAACATCTGACAACATCCCCAAAGCAGAAACTGTTCCAGATAAAACCAATGAAGAACTAATGCTTGACCATGAAGATCTTGAAACTGTTGAAGAACTAGAATCAGAACATCCCTCAATGGTCAAAGAGGTAACATGTGACCATGCTTCAGAAGAACCAGTTCCAGATGAACCCAAACAGGAAACAATTCTCAGTGACACA